>JADRCC010190482.1:2269-16701 GCA_019843855.1 Hylomyscus alleni
TCCTATATGTTCAGGATTTGAAAGCATAGATTCTGACTAATTTAGTGAAATGCTTTATAAAATGATGAGGGGAGGACCCTCCAGGATTTGATTCCCTTTAGCTTCTTCAGTGGCAGATGATAATGGAAGGCAGATGCTATGAGTCACCCATTCCTCAGATCACATACACTGGAGGGGAAGGGCATTAATCATAAGGACAGAAAATGGATGCTCAGCAGGAAACACATTCCAGTTGTCATTGTTCATTTCATTTGTTTACACTGAATCATTTTTGCCAATCCTACGGTATACCCTCTTGGTCCATTAAAACACCACACAGCCTTTCCTGGTGGAGCCTCTTTTGTGTTCTTTTGAATTCTGTACCATGTTTTCATAATGGAGGCCTGCCTGGGTCCCCTGGCTAAACACAGGCCCTAAGAGTTAGGGGCCAAGAATGCTTATGAATAATCATAATATTCCTGTCTTACTTTTAGCATGTCTTCTTGGCTCTAGGCAAGCATACCTCTCCAGTGGGCTCCCCCAGAGTCATTTTTGCAAGCCAGCTCCTGTGTTCTGGATCCCTGATCACATCAATGCATTTACCTCCCTTTTAACTCCCTTCTACTGTTTCAATTTTTAAAATTTCTGTCATTGCCATGGCCTGAACTTCTCAAGAGTTCCTTGCTAACAGTCCACTTCTGGAAAGTAGTCTTCACTTCTGCTTACAATCGTTGGGAACATTCTCATTTCCCTGGTCTAGTGGTTCTAGGGCCATCCTGGAATTTTATGTGACTTTAATATGACATCTTAGTAGTCATGTGCTTTCTTACTTAAATCCATCAAGACTGTGCTCTGAGCTCATATATTGTCACCCTTCGTTCAGTTCTTTGTGAGTCCCCAGACTCATGCTCATGATGGAAGGAAGATTTTATGTAATATTTTTTCAGTGATTTATTAGAGCATGGGTTCCAAATTTGTCTTTTTCGTAAGTCTCAGTCACCTTCCTGTTCTCAGCTCTAGCAAATAGCCTAGTTTATTTTTTTCCTCAAGATCTGGATCTTGGTCTTGGTTGGTCTGAGACTTACCTCGCTTCTTCCCTGCCATTGTGGTTGATAGGACTTTGCTGGGGTTGGATGCTTATCTTGTGAGATTCTGACCTAAATCCTCGTGACTGTGGCACTGTTCCTCCGTGCAACCAAAAAAATCCATGTAAAATTCTCTAGGAAAAAGGAGCTGTACTTGTGGGTAGCTTAGTAAGAATATTACCAAATTGACCACTGAACCTTGTCCAATAACCGCTGCACTATACCCTGGTTCACCTCTACTAGCCATCTCTACTTCTGAGTGTTCTCCACTTCTGTTTGAACCCTTACCACTCAAGTTGATCTTTGACTTTCTGGCTGGAGGCTTATAATTACTCTCCAGTGGCCTGAGATATGACTCCAGACTTCATGATTTTTCACTTTTTGCTTTTCCCACTAGACTTGCCATGGGTAATATTTGAATATGTGTTTGCCCTTTCTTGGTGTTCCTATATCTGGGGGATGCTGTCTGCATCTTAGGGGATGGTTTTATGACTGCTGAACCTCTCATGCCTACCTCACATATTTAGAAGGCCACATGACCTAGAACGAATTCTAGCAGGAGGCATTTGCATAAGCACATTCATCTAAGGCTTCCACACCTCCTGAAGTCTTCCTGCATAGTTGCTCTCCTATCTTCTTAGCAAGTGAACCTTTCCAAGATGGTGGAAGGAAAATCTGATAGGCTTTTCCTTTCTTTCACAACCCTCTCCCACAATTCCTCTGTCTTCATTCTCTTCATATCTCAGAGGAGGGGACCCTTCATTTGCTCTTGGCTCTACTAGGCTATCTTGGTCCCTCTCCTTGCTCTAGGATGATGTTTAATCAGGCATTCTTTATTTCCTAGGTACTTCCATTTCTTTCATCTCTGGGAGACCCTTACCGATTGTGGCTTGATCTATTATCTCCAGTGGTATGATTCCATTGACCAATGCTTGAGTATGTGGACTTCACCCCTGTGTTCCACTTCCTCTCCACCATTTCACTCCAAGTGTCTGGCTTCTATTGTCATCAAATTATCAAGTACCACTTTCCAAGTTCACAACTCCTTCCTAACTGGCAAACATAAAGGCTCATCCTACCACTTATGTGCTATGTCCTATCAGTAGAATCAATATTTCCAAAACAGTCCTGTTTTTCATTATAGAAATTAATTTCTCTTTTACATACATTTTATTTTTATTGAATATTTGAAGTGAAATGTTACTTAGCCTTTCCTATGTGTTTTCTGTGTCTTTCTTGCTAATTATACATTCTGTGAGACCAGGATCTGTGGGCCATATGCAGTTATGCAGCATTATTCCATGAGCATCTAGCATTGTGCGATGTATCTAATAGACACAGAATATTTTCCAAATGAAGGAATAACACTACTAAGAGTCATTTTTTCCTGTCTTACTTTTAGCATGCCGATAAATACTGTTTATGGCTATTCTGTTAAATTCTATGATGGAACACTGCCCAGTTTTTAGAGAATTTTTTGTCTGTCCACCAAGAAATCTGCTCACATACATATATAATTATAATACAGTGAGATGATCAGGAATCACTTGACTGAGGGTTGGCTCCAGGGAAAGGTTATTGGAAGATATAAGAGAATTAGCAAGGCAAAGAGAAGGAAGAAGGAGAGTTCCTGGCAGAGCTGACATTACCTTTCCAGACAGAAAATTACAAAGAATGGAGATGAGCAGTCAGGTGGGTGTGGCTAGATTGTCCAGTCATCTGAATTCCTTCCCCATTTTCAAGCGTTTGGATACTCTCCAGTACTTTGTCTTCCCATCCTTTTGACTGGCAGGTGGCAACTGCATTACAAACAGAAAAACTGAGTTATGCAGAACTGAAAAGCACTACATTAATAGCAACTGAGAAATCATCACTTCCTGATGCAGTTTCCTGTTAAATTTACCACCTTAGCAACAGGAGCAAACTGGGCAAGATATAAAATCATAATTTAGAAAAATCCATTAGAGAACAGGGGATGCAAAGAAACCCAGATGAGTTATATTCAAGGGAAAAGGAAGCACGAGGCAGTGTGCATCGCTGGAACAACAGCAGGTAAGAGAAGAATGCATCAGATGGGCAAAAATAACAAGGCAAATTTCCCCAAACTTGTAATAACCACATAGGGGCTGGTATGGTGGTATCCTCGGTTATAAAACATGTCAGTAACAGCTGCCAACTCTCTTTTTAACACATAGAGAGAATCTTAGTTACTTTTCTATTGCTGTCACAAGATACCATTACCAAGGCAACTTACAGAAGAAAGATTTTAATTTGGAGTTTATGGTTCCAGAGGGTGAGTTCATGACCATCATGGCGGGAGTATGCCAGCAGGCATACAGGCATGGTGCTGGAGAAGTAGGTGAGAGTTTATGTCCTTATTTAAAAGCAGGGAGAGATAACTGGAGATACAACGGGCTTTTGAAATGTCAAAGATGACCTTCTTCTTCTTCCAAAGGCACACCTCCCAATCTTTCTCAAACAGTTCCACTGACTGGAGACCAAGCATTTAAATATCTGAGGCTGTAGAGCATCCTCCTTCCAACCACCACAGAGAGGACGCTAAAAATAGAGGCAGAAAAGGGATGAAGAAAATTCCTCTGAGAAGCATAGAGTTTCCCACGTGAAAGGGGGGCGTCTACTCTAGTGTATTGTGCTGGGTTGATGTCTTCCGGACACGGGCAGGTGAACTAAACCGAGTCCCAGTCAGACACATAGGACCTTCTTGAGTGCAAACAATGTCCCACTGAGGGTGATGTCAAGAAAGGAAAATCTGTAGAAATCTAAGGGCTATGAGCTTTGCATCAGATGTGCTCCAGATGTTTCCTGAAGGCCCAACAAAGACTATCGAGAGTTATCTCCTGAGATGCCATGGCTTCACTGAATCCATTGCTGTAGTTCTCCAAGGCACAGACTGAATGAAGTAGGACTGCAGAGTAAGACAACTCTCCCACAGCCCCAAGGCTGGTGGACGGTCTGCAGAGCACCCAGCTCAAATGGTTCAGAAATGTGGTTACTGAAATACAAGGTGTGAGAACATCTCCAGGGTATTCTTCATGGTTGGCCCAAGGGGAACTCTTCCAGTCTTATCCTCAGATGTTTCAGTTCAATTGTAAACTGAATCTAGCTAAAGATTCAACAGTGCCCAGTTCAACGTCATAACCTGGCAGTAGAAGTGTCTACACCAGGGACAACTGCACATGTTTATGGAATCCAATGGAGGTACCTTCACCATTTACACACAGTGTCCTTCACAGTGGGAAAATATATAATATGTGAAGAGTCAAGAATGTATAGACTGTAATCAAAAGAAAAGGAATCAATAGAAACAGCCTGCCATGTGACAAAATGTTGAATTTGCCTAATAATTTAGAAATGACTATGATACATGCATATGTGGATATAACACAAAAGGTAAACTGTGTGTCATGAGACATGAGGAATTTCATAGAAGAATGGAATCTGTATAAAATGAACAGGGTGCATGGGAAAAATAGAAACCAAAAAGCCACAAGCAATGATGAATTAATTCAGTTTTCCATTATCTGCTATTGCATACAAGATACCACAAAAAGGGATTTAACAAACAATTCTTTTCTCTATTCCCCTGTCTATGCTGGGCTCAGCTAGGCAGCTCCTTTTGCTCCATAGGATGATGATGTTGGTCACAGCGTTAGTCAAAAGGTAGAAATAGCCTGTGCTGAAGGACAGATGCCTGGATAAGTAATGTGGCACACATAAACAGTGAAGTATTACTCTCATGAAGAGAGCGAACATAGACAATGGAGAAGAAACTTGAAGGTATGCAGATAATTATAAAATAAGAGGATACATAGTATGTATTCATATTATACCTGCAGATATGCAAGGTAGATTTGGAGTTTCTAATGTTGGTAGAGGTGAAAAATTATTATTTAATTACTGAAGGAGAAACGTGGGTTCACCTAGATTATCTGTGTCAAGTCCATCTCTCCTTTTTTGTTTTTAAACATAACACATGTTTTTAAAACTGCATTTGTCTTTCCTGAAAAAGAAAGCACAGCTTCAAATCAGGAAATAGGGTTGAATTCTCCCCTTTGCTTCATTTCAAGCTCCTGTAAAGGTCATTTGAAGAGGCACCGGCACAGGCTACAAGCGGAAGGGACAGTGACACAGAGAGGCTCTGCTTGCAAACACAGGGATATTCTGAGCAGGGTCTTTAAGAAACTGGGACTGAGTTGAATTAAAAGCCCAGGCCTGCGTGCAGTTTGATCATGTCTGTGAGGGACTTCATGTTCCCTTTGTGCTTCTCTGGCCTGCCAGTCCAGTCTTTGTGCCAACAGCTCTGTCTCTCACAAGCTGGAGGCAGAGTCTTCATTCAGTGAGTTAATTTTAAATGAAATGAAAACCCAAGTCATAATGTTTGGTTCACTACACAGGCAACAGGCACTGTCTGCCTCATTAATGATTAACGTGGCAGCTGGTAATGTCTTGCAGCTGGTTGACCAGTTTAATGGTGCCCAGAATCTGGCTGTACCCTCTTTCTGTTCTGACCAATGCAGGGACCACCTTTTCCTCACATTGCTTTGAGCCTGGTGAATAAGGATACAGATTATCGAGTAGAAGACAACAATCTTTCTTGTATTACAACCAACTCATATAGGCCTATACTTGTTTTTCTGGGTCTGATGCGAAGGCTGTACTTTTAAAGAATTTATTTATCTGATTTATTTATTTATCTGGTTAGTTACCAAAGAGGCAAGATGAGATGTTAGAGTCTGGACCACTGGTGCTAAAGGCTATACCTGGGAGATCCAGAAGATACCTCCTGCTTAAGTAAAGAACCTTGGTGTACTTACATGTGTGCAAGTATGGAGAGTGCATCTGGAGACCTGTGGTTGCTATCAGGTGTCTTCCTTGTTAGGTTTCCATGTTATATATTGAGATGGGATCTCTTGCCAAACCCCTGTCTTGCTAGCCTAGCTTACTCCAAGAATCCTATGTCTCCCTAAATATTACAAGGGAAACACCTTGCCTGCAGAAATTTCATGGATGCCTTTTTTTGTATGATAAATTCTTTATTCACTGAGCCATTTCTTCAGCCCTTGAACCTCTCATATTTCTGCAGAGTGGGAAAAATGCTCCCCTTCAGTTTTCAGAACAACCAGTCATGGACTGAGATGAATCCATGAATAAAGAGATGGCACAGTGGGTAAGGAACTTACCTCACAGGCACAGGGATAAGTGCTCGCATCCTGATACTGATCTATGCCCTTAGAACTCCTCACTGCTTTCTTCAATACACATTATCTCTTTCTCAGCCTCTGTTGCTCTCTGTGTATTCTTGGACCTAGCATCCCCAATGACCTTGACCAGAGGACCTGAGCTGCTTTGCCTAGCAATTCATAATTTACAAGAGCATTCCATGGCTTGCTAAAGAAGGTACCATATAAAGAGCAGAGCCCCATTTCTGTCCTGGCTGATGGCCTCCATTAAGATGATGCTCTTGATATTCTAAGCTATGAAGACTGATTTTGAGTTAAGTGCTTGTACACTTAATTTGCTTTCACTTAAAGCACGCTGTGACGGCGCCTGTTCTGTGACCCGAGTTACTCATTTTTTAGCACTCGAAACTGCAAGGACAGCAGAGGAGATTACATTGTTAGGGATTACACCATCCCCTTCCCCACCCCAGACTCCGCTCTGCTCATAAGGGAACACAGACACGTGCATGCACACATATGCGAGCTTCCACACCCTCCCCACTTCTGTTGGAACGAAGCTTCCATGGTACCAGAACAGACACTATTTCACTTGGAAGAACTGTTCCGTTTCTACCCTTCTGAAACCTTGTCAGGGTAAGAAAAACAGAAGCTGCGACTTTTCAATGCCATCTGGTAAGTTAGATTGAGCATCAGCACTGTGGAGCGTGTCTGCTGTGTGGAAAACAGGCCGAGTTAGGATTGAATGGCTGACATTCCCTTGGGACTCTCAGGGAAAGGAGGCATTTCTGAGACCTCCTTGCTAAGAGGAATGCCAGGAAGGAGCACTGACCGCCTGGATCATCACTATCTTCTTTAGATGCACTTGCCCTGTATGAGAAGGCAGCCACATGATGAGTCCTCTGTCACCTGTCTGGGTCCTGGCAAAGCCCTGACTCAGTTAATGAGGAGATTAACAACTCCTCCTCCCCTCACCCCACCGTGCATGTCCACATGCCACCATGACATTTAGGCCCTCGGTACCCCACGTCTGAATTTGTTTTTATTTTTATAGTAGCACTAGTTGAATCCAGTTAGCTGTGTTGAAACAGGTTATCAGAATGAGAAATGAAAGACTACTTCCTGTATGCTTCCTCTGGGGTGGGGGTGGGGTTGTAGCCGACTTCTGCATTGGTCAGGGTTGAGTGCGGAAGTGAGTTAGGCCCTACCTAGGAGGAAGGAGGAAGGAGAGACCTCTCTCTGTCAGGAAGGATGGGCAGAGCCAATGTGTGGTCATTTCACATGGTCCCTGTGCCCTGGCACTGGGGAAACTGGGTCAGGCAGGCTTCCCTTTTCATCGCTGGCTGTGGCCTGTCTGAAACAGGTGGTCCTGTAAACTCTTCCACTCAGATGTGTGTCTGTGTTCACAGCTCTGCTGTGGTCCAGTGCTTCAAGGTCAGGACCCTGAGTTATGATAGCTGGTCCCTAGTCTGTTGCTGTAGCTTAGAGGGACTCTAAATAGCAATTTGGGGCTATCTAGGGCAGGTGAACTACATTTCCCAGAATTCTCCTTTCATGTTCCTTTCCGGTTAGACTAACCACAAGGCTTGGAAGGGAATGAATGTAAAGCTGCAGGTGCTCAGTAACTCTCACTCTTTGCTGCTGACTCGATGACTTACCTGGTCAGCATAAAGATGCAAGCTGGTGAACAATTTCTTGACATTCTGGTTTTTTTTTCCCAAGATTCTCTGATTCTGGGTCAAGCTTGAGTGTTTAGCGCCACATGTTTTCTGCAGGATGGCTATCCCACCAAAGTGAGAGGCAACAAGGGCTAAAAGGCATTTTAGAATATTGTTCAGAGCTGTGGGGTCTCCTTTGTTCACTTCCTACCAATTTCCTGCCTATTTTGTAGTCTTCAAGCCGGCACCATGGCAGTGAAGGAAGTCTCGGAGTCGCATAAAGTCAAATCCCTGTGATAAGTGCACCCACCATTCACCTGCACGTCTACTCACCAATCAACCAGCTGCTCACTCTGCTTCTTTTTGTGTTGGCTATGAAAATATCCTGGTGGATCTGCTTTTGCTGATGGAAACCCGATTGATTCTGAGAGAAAGCCATTGTGTAACCTAAAGCTGAATCCTGTTAAAACTAATACCATTTCCATCTCTATCCCCATTCCCATCTCTCTTTCATCTCTCTCTCATCTCCATCTCTCTGTCTCTCTACCTCTCTATCTTCCTCTCTATCTCTATCATCTCCATCTCTATCCCCATTCCCATCTTTCTCATGTCTCTCTCACCTCTATCTGTCTCTCTGTGTTCATCTCTATCTCTCTCTATCATCTATATCTATCCCCACCCCATCCCCTCTGAAATGTGCTTCTGTGCAGTTTACTATAAAACATGGCACAGGCATTTTCAGCCACCTACCTTGTACCCCCTATTTTACACATTTCCCTCCTTCTCCATCCTATTTCTTCCCTATCACATATGCTTGTGAATTTTGAGCATGGCTGATCCTGACCTATCCTAAGCCTAATGTACCAATTTCTTTGTAGGATCTGCCTGGGCAGGAGACTTCAAGGAAAGGGTTTATCTGGGAAGCCAGTGCAGCAGACCTGGAGAGTAGCTTCTCCAGCGCAGGGCACATCAAGAAGAGAACATAATTTGCTTTCTTTCACTTCAGTGTGGGATCATCAGAGACCTGTCGCTCAATCCAAGATCAGAGGATGTTCCAAATCATAAGCCAGCTTGGTCCAACTGCTTCTCTCTGCCGCTCTCTCCCTCTTCCCACCCCCTGCTGACAGCAGGGAGCTATCTGGGAGATTAAGACTCATAAGCCTTTTCCAGAGAACAGACACTGGACAACATCTTACTCCTACCAGAAAAGACAGAGCCTGAGAATACCAGTACTTCTAACTAATTTCCCCTAAGTCCCTTGTCATAAGATGTATATCGTGTGCTTTGCATTTGATGGGTAGCTTGATGCCTCTTGGTAATTTCTCAGTACAAAATAATGACAGCTTGAGAGGAATTCAGTGGCTACTCTCTATTCTACCCCTTAGTTATTGTTTTGCAGCAGCTCACTGGTTTCCCTAGTTAGAACTGGTAGCAGAAGCAGAAGGGGTGAAATACCACCAGGAGGACTATTATTCCAGTGATCATAGCAGGTGTCTCCATTAGGCTTTTCCTAAGAGCCACATCCAGGTGTAGCAAATTAGTTAAGAGGGCCATGGGTTCATTTGCATGTGATCTGCATATCATTTCTGAGTCCTTAGATAAACAGTAGTGGTACTTTGCAGGCAGTTCCTGTTTCAATTTTTGTTGCTTCACACCGGAATCTACAGGAGCACACACATGGAAGAAATTTCAAGGGAGGGAGGGAAAGAAGAGAGCTGTGTTGGAAAATTTTTCCTTCTGCTGTGAACACTGGGGTTTGCAAAAGTGAAGCCCTCTGGTGGGAAGGAAAGATGTAAGCACTGGGAGCCCGGTTTTGAGAGACATCTCATTCCAAGGACTGAAAAGATGGAAGCAACATGTTTGAGGATGATGTTGGGTTCTGATGTGCCACCGGGCCCTTATGTGACCTCCTAGACCCAAAATACATTCTGGATCCACCCATTTCATCTCCAAGTAAATGTCAACACTGATTTAATTCACAGCTCCACAATCTATGTGGAAAAATTAGTTGAAGCCTTCCAGTGCCAAGTGTTGCTGGGTAAAATAGCATGCCACATTCAAAGGCGGTTTCCCCTATCCCTAGGGGAAACCCAGTCATCCTAACCTAGCTCTAACTCTCCCTACCTGACTTATCTGCCCCCACTCTTCCCACTCTTCCCATTCTTTCCTCCTGCAGCCAATGGATTCTGGGAGGAGGTTAGGGGGTTTGTTTTCTTTGCCAGTCGCCTGCAGGCTTAGAATCTCCGGCTTGTTTTTTTATTTTTTATTTTTTATTTATTTATTTTTTTTTTATTTTTTTGGCTGAGTTAAAAGAACATCCCCATGTGATTTCCTTAGGGACTTGATATAGTTTTCTCTTTTCCCTCTCCAGGCAGAAAAAGCCTCTGTCTTTTCTCCGAATTTGTCTTCCAGTCCCTTTCTGACTCTCCTGTGTCCCGCTCCCGACCTAGTCCCACCCCTTACTATGAAATGATGGGCAACTCAACAGAACTAAAGACAGTGTTGAGGCTGCCCCATAAGGAAGGTGATCCTGTGGATGATACTTCAGTGAGTGTGGTGGCAGAATGTGGGGTATGTCATGCTAAAGGAAACTGCAGGCTGGCAGTGATGGGCACAGGATCGTGTATCTATACACTCTGTAAAAAGGACCCTGCTGCAGTCAGTTCCCAGGCCCAGAAGATTAACTGAGCTTTGTTAAGAGGGTTGGTAAACTGAGTGACAACTGCTACTTGAGGTGTAGGAGATTTGTTGGAGTATAGTGAGGCTGGGTTGCCTGGCCTGGGTGTAGAGAGCCAATTAACCAGATCTGCATGAATGCCTGAAAGAAGGAAAGACGTGGGAAGTAGGAAGCCTGGGTGCAGTGGGATTAATTGGGTTGTCTTCCACAACAGAGTGAAGCAGGCTTTATGGAAGACCCCAGGGGAGTCAGCAAAAGAACGATTTGTATTTTGCTGTTTGACTTGTATTTATTGTTCTTCCTCCAAGGAGTTCCAAGTACTTTCTAGCCCTCTTACAGTATTCAGGGCTTTGTGTTTCAGTCCTCATCTGGAGCTGCAGGTAGATGCTACAGATACCAGACACTCTGGATCAGCCTCCAGGAATTAACCTCCAATTCACATCAGTCTTTATTCGTTCCCAGGAGGTAGAAAAGATCAGACACTTGATTTATTTGGTGAGTAAAACCAACAATGAACATAAAGAACATTGGGACTTCTTAGTAGTATAGACTCTTCAATACTCTAGGAGATTTGGTAATACAATGATATGGTTATATATTTTGGGTATTAATTTTTTTCCTGCAATTGGTTAAGAAAATGCTTAGATCTCTTCTCTGTATTATTAGAATGTCCAAGCATATTTTTGAAATCCAATTGAATTGGTCCCTAGTGAATTGTGTTTAGTTAGGCTTAGTGGCTACTTTAATGTCATCACTACCATTTCTGTGGAGAGTTAAGTTATTATCAGTTGCTCCAGTGTAAGAACTTCCACGAATATTTCTGCTACCAGAAATTGACTTACCAGCCTCCAATGTTGTAGCGCTGGAAATCAGATGACAATAGCAAGCCCCATGATGCTTAGCACTGGATTGACGTAGTTGGGATGGAAGAAACAAGGTTTTAATATATAGCCTCGCATGCTAGTCCATAGGATATTCTTTTAGAATTTATAGTTCCTAGGAATTTTTATAAGTTTGTCAACAGTCCTAAACAGTTGCATGATATATTCATTATTTCTCTTGCTGTTGTGACAAACAACTGACAAAAGCAACATCGGGAAGAAAAGGGTTCATTGTGGCTCCTTATCTGAGAGGAAATGGTCCCTCAAGGTCAAGAAGACAACTCATGGGTTGTGTGAGTGTGAGATGGTCCGTCACATTGAGTCTGTAATTAGGACACAAGATAGCATGAATACTACAGGTCACCTGGCTTATACCTTGCTCCCTTTCATTCATTCTGAGCCCCCAGCCCATGGGATGGTCCCATCCACATCGAGGGTGGGTCTTTCCTTAGTTGAACCTCTCTGGAGACACTGTCACAGTCATGGCCAGAGATATGTCTCCTAGGTAGTTCTAAATCCAGTGAAGATTAACCATGACTCATGATGCTGCTAATTACAAATAATTTCAAAGCTGAAACTTTTCTAAGTTATCAATAATAAAAAAGCATGCTCATTGTCTCAGCAGGAGAGAAGTAAGATTAGTTTCTTATTCTTTAGGAACCATAATAAAATTGCCGCCATAGGAGAAGGTGATTATATGTTTAATAATATATGAAAGATGAAGCAATGTAGGGCCGTGTCAGGCAATTAGTAAATGTGATGGGTTACTCAAAATGTTTGTAATGTATGTGGCATTTGTCAGCTTTTAAAAATGTATAATTGTGGTTCATTTTTCACTTTAAATAAACATTTGCTTTTATACTTGATGTGGAATTTGTAGTTGTCTTTCATAGAAGAAATTCTCTGATTGTGTAGGTATCAAGTCCATGAATCCAGAACTTCTCTTTGGGTATTGAGGTTGTCCTTGGGAATTCTGGCTCCTGGTAGCTCACCTGTGTCTGGCAGGTGTGATTATGTCTGACATTCCAGCCACAGACAGATCCAATGATTAATCTCCCTATCTTCACAGTGTTCTAACTGGGTTTGCACACAATCCCCTGTACAAAATTCCCTGTAGTATCTTGTCTTCCTAAGGCACTTTTCCCCATTCTATGTTGAAACCATCTGAGATTTAGTGGAAATCTCCCTAGGACAATTTGATTGTAATTAAAAAATTTGGTATTATCTAATTGTCTGAATTTGACCAAGTCATTTTACCTTCTTTTGACCCCAATTTTCTCATCTTGGCATCATTACGATAGTCCAGTCTCTCATAGGGCTACGATGGGTACTACAGGGATTAAAGGAAAGGTTAAAGTACAGAGTGCTTTGCAAATAGAAGAGATTATGTTTTATTTATAAATGCGAAGCAAAATTGTCTGAGGCTCAGATTTTAAGTATTTAGACTGTAATGCCAAGTGAAGTGATATTTTCTGCATTTGTCCTTCTGATAATCATAGCCATTTTGTGTTTTATATGTCTGAGGCAAAATGACATGGCACCTTGATTGTAGCATCTGTGACAGGCAGGCCACCAATATCTCAGATGTGGGAATTATTAGAGGATTGGAGTAGAAAAGGGGGCTCCAGTAGCAGGTCCTTTAAGGTGAGTTCTTTCTCATCCACTGGATCCTCTGGTGTTTCTAATTGACTTGAAGGTATTTTGTCTTTCCTTGGAAATGTCACCCAGCCTTTTTCAAGTGCACTTCCAGGCAACTAAGATCAATACATTGCTTAGGTTAAGCATATTAGATAGTGACTGACAGCCCAAATGAATGTGTGCTTCAGCCACTAGCACAACTTCGGAGTTCAGGACCTGTCAAAACCTTTTCTTATCTATGACCATATATTAGGGACCTGTCAAGAAGTGGTGTGAGGCTAGAAACAGTAGCTTATCACAGATGACTTTAAGGTTTAAGATAGTTATAGAGGTTGGAAGTCAAAGTCATTTCTCTTTTTTCTTTTCTTTTTGTTGTTGTTTTTTGTTTATTTGTTTGTTTTGATTTTTAAGACAGGGTCTCTCTGTGTAGCCCTGGCTGTCCTGGAACTCAGTCTGTAGAAGAGACTGGCCTTGAACTCACAGAGCTTTGTCTGCCTCTGCCTCCTGAGTGTTGGGATTAAAGGAATGGGCCACCACAACACAACTCAAAGTCATTTTTAAATTTAAGTGGTCATTCAGAGCGCCTGGTATGTTCCAGACAATACATGTCTGGTAACAGCAAGCTTGCCCTTCCTTGTAATGAGCTTACATACTATCAGAGGCAAAAATGTATATAAGCTACTCACTCTTATTAGCTGGACTCATGGGTCTAAGAGCAGTAGAAAAAACTTCCTAAATTCAAGGAGAGGGATTTAATGCTCTAACTATTTGGTATTTAGATTTCTTTATTTGAATACTGAGACAGCTTGAGTGAAATACAAACTTAATGGTTGAGAAAATAGAGCATTGGCCTCTGTTCTGGCTCAGTCCTCAGAAGCCTCTCTGTTCCTTCTCTTTAACCATTTGACACTCTTTCCCATAATGAGTTGGCCATTATACCTGACTTTAGTTAGATCTAGTAACATTTGCCCATGAACTTCAAGGAAAATGGGTCTAATATTGTGAAAGTTCATATGTGCAGAGAGTACTGGTGGCTTTCAAGGCAGCATATGTGACCAAGAGGGGGAGCATTGGTTGCTGTCTTCAATTTTCCACTTCATTCTTCTGAGGCCACTTCACAGTGAAACAACTCTAAGGGCTTGCTCTCTGAGAAAAGAGGTGACCATAGCATTACTCTCATGGAGAATGAGCATAAAACCTTGGCTTCATGGATTGTGGCCCAGCAATCTGGCAAGACCATGCTTACTGCAGCATCCTGTGTATGGGACTTTCATCCTTAGTAGTTGAAGTACAGTAGAATGCATAACTCAGATAAC
>JADRCC010190483.1:0-14068 GCA_019843855.1 Hylomyscus alleni
TTTTTGGGACATTGACTCTATCATTCACTTGACTACCAATAGATTTTCTTTTAGCAGGAGAAATAATATGCAGGAGCAGCTGGCCATAAATTCATAGAGAAGCCAGTATGCTGTCATCTCCTGCATATTGCAGAAAGTGACAGTTTCCATCTTGATAACAATTGTGGTATGAAAGATTGAAAAGCACTCACTTGGTCAACAAGATGACAATGGTAGGAATGTTAGATTATGAAATTTAAATATAATCTAATTTTTAAAAAATATATAAATATCAGCAATTGATGTCATTATGATGTTCATAACATATGCCTTTTCACATAGAAACCTGTTATTTGAATCCTAGTAAGTATTTAGGAATAACTTTAAGGATTTTACACATTCTTTCTACCAGCATACATTGATATTTACAAAAAAAAAGGATTATAGTGGGAATCATAATATTTAATTATCCCATGCCTTGGTCTAAGCACTTCACAAGAATTGACTAATTTAAGTTTCATAGAATTTCTATGAGAAAAAATACTATTACTCCAACTTCACAGAAATTCATAGGAAATACTAAAGGGGTTAACCAGTCTGACAGCATTAAAGTTGAGAAATGTTAGTGTTGAGAAAGGTTTCCTTTTGAGCATCTAATACTTATAGTCAACCATTGGGACCCCAGTGGAAGAGCTAGGGGATGGACAAAAGGAGCTTAAGGGGATTTCAACCCCATAGGAAGAACAATATCAACTAACTGGACCACCCAGAGCTCCCAGGGACTAAACTATCAACCAAAGAGTATACGTGGAGGGATCCATGGCTCCAGTGGCAGAGGATGGCCTTATCTTGCATCTGTGGGAAGGGAGGCCCTTGGTTCTGTTGAGGCTTGATGCCTCAGCATAGAAGGATGCTAGAGCTGTTAACCAGGAGTGGGTGAGTAGGTGGAGGAGCACCCTCATAGAAGCAAAGAGGAGGCAGAAGAGGGGGGAAGGGATGGGGGGGTTGGTGGAGGTGTAACCAGGAGGGGGATATCGTTTGAAATGTAAATGGATAAATTAGTTAAAATGGCTGGTTAGATAAAATGATTTTCTTCCTTATTGACTTATAAAATCATTTTCTGCTTAAATTCCTTAAAATAATAATTTGTAACAAAGCACACGTACTATTTATTCATACTCATTGGTCAGTCTTCAATATGCATGAAGAAAGTTATACAATGGGGAGATTATAATAAACATATAACTCTACAACTCTCATTCTATTTATAGGCAAGTTATTACATTTCTATAATCATGTCACTTGATAATTTACATTTTATTTTTTATAAATAATAAGGTAAACTTTGCAAGTAAGTCAAGAAAGCCAAAGGATGAAAATATGTAACATTTACCTATTTAAATGTTAACTGTATATAATTTGGAGACTATAATATAGAAAGAGCCAGCAAGAAGAGAAAACTGCATTGCAGAAGAGAAATTGTATCCAATATCCTTTGAGGAAATGGGGTCTGAAGGAAGAAGATAGGCACCAAATAAAGGGATTGCTGTCAACTGAATGTTTCAAGCTGAGAAAGAATAATCCATGAAGATGAAGGGAGATCTCAGGGCTATTGGAGAAAAGGAAAGTCTGTGTAGATAGCTCAGTGTGATGGAGTGGGAAAACATTGGCATTCTCATTGCATTTGACTCCCACACCTGTGATTATAGAAAAGTTAATAAGAGGGAAAGTGAAAGTGAGCAGAAGTTATCAGGAGAAAAGATAAAAGCTTCCAGGAGAAATGGAGCTTAGAAGAGACAAGTTTTCTTACATCCTGCTGTTCTGACACCATTACACTCGTCACAGTGAATTATGGGACTTTGATGGTCTGAGCAGAGCTGGGCTTCTCCACTGCTCATTCTGCCTTGCCCAGTGGAGGTTTCCAAGAGCAGACTACCGTGATCTACTCAGAAGCAGTGGTGCTGAACAGTGCACCTGCTTCATATTGGAGCTGAATTTGCCAGGAAGTCAAACATTTAGGCTTCTCAGTGGGACGTTCTGTCAATTTTGTGTTGATGCTTGTAGTTCCAATTAAACAATAGATGCCGTATTTTGATACAGGTACATTTTCCCCAGTAAGTGACATTCTATGCAGCTTTTATTAAATACTCAGACTCTTAAGTTTTATGCATTTAGCTGGTATGTATATTATTTAGCTTGGGTATTTATTTACTTTACAATGTTTACAATAAAGTTCTTCTTATTTCTACATGTGCATATAGGTTGACTTTTTTGTACTCTTAAGAATGACATTGAATGGATTAAAATATCCATATCACTTAGTGCACACACAATGTATATTTCTATCTACCCCTTCTTCCTTAGAGGAAAATAAGCCAAATGGGCTATGTTAGTATACTTTGTTAACAGTGTTTTCCTAATCTTTATAGGCAGTGCTGGTACACCTGTCACTTTTAATGAAAATGGAGATGCCCCTGGACGCTACGATATCTTTCAATATCAGATAAACAACAAGAGTACAGAATACAAAATCATCGGGCACTGGACCAATCAGCTTCATCTAAAAGCAAGTATCACTATCAACATGCATTATTGTATCTACTTCTTAAAGGGGAATATTTCCTTTTAAAGCACTAAGCTTGAACATTTTCAGGAGATTCTCACAATATCTGTAAGAACAGTGGAGGCCAAATTTTCTTTGAACTGCACACTTAGAGGGCAGGCTGAAGTGGGTTCCCAGTGCCTACGGGAGCTGGCATTTATTGGTTTGGGCTTGCAACTCTGACAGACCCAAGCAAGCTTTCATCAGTGTGAGTCCAGAAAATCTACGTATTAAGCAAGGAATGCCCTGAGACTTTGAAGCGAGATATACCCTGATGTCACCTGACAAAAACTTAAGGAATTGTGGCCTATGAAGCTAATCTGAGCTTGAAGGTGAAGAGAAGTCAAGGGAAACCCACTGTGTAAGTAAGGGGCAGGGTTAGAGGTGCGAGAGTGGGCTTGAAGCATCTTTCATCCCACCTTAAAAAGACTTATTTCACATTTTACCAGTTCCAGCTCTATTAAGGCACACTGATTTAGGTATAGAGTAGGGTGTCCTGTTGGCTCAGTGGAGAAATGGAACTTTCTTATACTCTACCATTCTACAAAGGCTTAAGGATATTTAGTCTCAACACAGAGCCTAAGGAGTCACTAATATATAGGCAGGGCATTCTCTATGGGCCATAAAATACCTGTAAAAATATTTCCCCTGACATAGAAACTGATTCTCCACTGTTGCATGTCTACAATGTGCAATTAATTTACTCTTGAATGTCATCTTCTCATAGCCATATAATCAAGAGCATTTGATACCTTTCAAAAACATTGGTTGATATTCTAATACATATTTCTCCTCCTGTATCTTCAAACACATCTCTTGAAGTGACATAGTTTTGTGGTATCTGCCACCCACGTTCACAGCCAAGAAGTGATGATAATAAATTACAGAACCATAGTTTGTTTTTTTGAAAGTGGATTTCTGATGGCTGCGACAGCAGCTTCTCATTCAGCCGTGCAAAGGCAGCGTTGCTTCTAGCTACTGCAAAAGGCAAGCCCAAATCTCCGGTTAGAACTTTAGCTTGCTTGTGAACCTCTTCTATTGTTCTGAAACCCAAATTGATTTATTGAAACTGGACTTTGAAAATTCCACAGATTATTTATAATCTGAACATCAATATTGTTTTGACAGGCATCTTTTGGAAGTATATTTCTGTGAAGTCAATTTAATATGACCAAGAAAAATTTGAAAATGGTTTATGTAGGAAAGCTACTTTTATCGGACTTTGGTCAACATCAAAATGCTTATTGTGTTGTTTTGGTTAAGAATTTTACATGTTAAACTGAATTGCTTGAAATTGGCATGTACTATGAGGAATACCAAGGTTCCTACAATGTACTAAGAGTCCTAAGTAGTACTCACACAAATGAGCTCACATATCTCTTCTTTATATGCATAATCTGTATATTCTAAAACTCAATGTTGAATCTTAAGCCTTTCTTTTATGTACGTTTAACGATGCATAAATGTTTTATGTTCAGCCTTGTTATTTCTCATAAATATATCACAGCAGTTTGTACAACGTTTCATGCAGGCTGGTGATTGTTTATACAATATAATAGTGGTAGACTTAGTGAAAAAAAATGACACTGCCACTCTCAGGAAAGGCAGTGAATGAGGGTGTGGAGGACAGATATACAGTGAGGATTGAATTCTCCAGACTATCGTGACAAATCACATAACTCTTCCGGGAAATTGGAGCAGACCCTTGTTTGAAGGAGGAGTAGAGTACTTTGGAAGCTCCTGATTTATAGGCTTTCTGCTTTAGATATTTGCATAATGTATAGCTTTATTTTACCCTAGTTTCTTAAACTCCAAGGTGAAAGTAGTAGTAGCAACAACCTTACGTGGTTGCAATAAAGATTAAATGAAATAAAGTAAGAAATCATTTAGTCCATTTCCTCATGTACATGTGGCCCATAAGCACAGCCTCATATTTTACACCCTGTCTCAGAATCCAATCTAACCTTGGCATTCTGAGGGTTTTATAAGTAGAGAATGAAGTGTCTTTTAGAAGAGACACTTGAGTCTTCTTTAGAAAGTTAAGAACAGGAGGACAGGCAAGCAAGAGAGGAAGCAAGAACAATATGTGGAAATCTTACAGAGAATCCTAAATTGAAAATGTTAGCATAATCAGTTCCTACTCTCTTCCAGTTGGAAAATTTTCTCTGCACTTATAACATACACATCACATAAGACAAATGCATAGATTTTTGTTTTGTTTTGTTTTACTGTAATAGTATTTTGATAGATACTGTCACCTTGGCAATTATATGGCTGAGTGGTTTTCAAAATCTTATTTTAAAAATATAAAATGTTTTCTTCCAAAAACAGAATTTAAAATTTCATATTTTGATAGTATTATACATGCATATATACATACACAGATGTATATTGGACACAATGCAATGTTTTGACGCAGGCTTAAAATATAGAGTGATTACGATAGGCTAATGAACAAAGTAATCAACTCTCTGGTATACTAATTTTTTGTGATGGAAACATTTAAATTAATACTTTTAGCAAATTTGGAATTTACAGAGCAGCATTATTGTTTTGTTATTTTGTTTTGTCTTTTTATGGTTCCTATTACGTGATCAAAGGGTACAAAGTTTCAGATTAGTGGGAGGAATAAAAACTGCTATTGAAAGGTCTTGGTAAGCTTAATGTGCTCATAAGAGGTTGTAGAGGTTGGTTTTAGATGTGGATACGAGGTCTGTGCCTTTAAGGCACTCACATCCTATGAGGGGAGAAATAGACTCAGACCAGAAAAAGTAGCGAAAGACACAGGTGTCCTGTTTGGAATGGCAGTCTCATAAGAGGGGCCTACCTGCCCTGACCAGTGTGGAATCACTGTTAGAGAATACTATGGTGGGTAGTGTGTGTGTGTGTGTGTGTGTGTGTGTGTGTGTGTGTCATTTTCCACATCTGCCATTTCTTATTCTATCAACCAAGTTCACAACCGGTTTCACACTTTCAATGCTAAGCATTTATCAGCCATTTATTGGACTGTATTTATTTGTTTTCAAAGAACCAGTTTTGTTTTGTTTTGTTTTTTTTTCCCTCTGGCTGAACTCAACTGCAGGGAGATTTTCTGCACACTCAGTAGATGGCTAGGCATTTTTGAGTGCAGCAAACATTTTCTGAATACATGTAGTGAAATGAATGGACTTTCGAAGTGAATGAGACATTCTCCTTTACCTTGGAGAATCTGGGATATATACCGGATCCTTAAAAGCATCATTCTTACTGTTGGGGGAAAAAACCCCAAAAACCAAAAACCAAAAAAACCGCTGTTTCTTTTTCCTTTGAATGGAATGAATCTGTGTTTTTCATTAAGCTGTCAGGGTAATTTGCTTATTTGGATATAGACTTTCTACCCAGTAATCTTGGTCTGCAGATGAAATATGTATTTGTCTACTGGGAGGGAAATTGCACAATTAGGTCTCTATTTTGATAGGAATGCGTGTCTCAAGAGATGAGCGATCCTTATAGAGATTACAAAACAGATTGTAACCTAGAGGTTTGGGCTAAACAGAGGAGTCTGAGCTGCAAGGGAAACAGCCATATGCTGCTTTGAGTCCACAGGGAGAAACAGCAGTGAAGTTACTGGAAGGGCTGATAATAACCCAGGGCTCAGTAGTTTATGCTTCCAACCAGAGCCAGTTTTTTTTAAAACCAAAATATTGTAAGAATGACACATGCTTTTGCCTGCTTTGTTCTTCTTGTCATTTTATTGAACTAAATGAATATAAATATAAAATATATGCATAGAATATGAAATGCCTAAAGATAGTAGCAGATGGCTGTATCTCAATAATGACTCAATCAGGATTATTCATAACACTGTATCCATTGGGAGGGACTGAAAAGAAAAAGGTGTCTCTGAGCCTGACTTAATTGTTTACTGGAACCTTCTCCAGAGAATTAACGTCTGATGAAGTTCCGAATGCTGAGTCTGTTGTTAGGTGGAATAAAAAGGTCTATGACATTAGATGCATTGTCATATCACTGTAAAAATACATGTTTGGAGAATCAAAGATGCTTGAATTCTCATCTTCAGGATATCATTTTTACCTCTTGTACCTCATTAATAATCTGCATGTAAACTATCATGTGTACTTCATGGAGTTATTGAGATAAATTTTTACACACATATTGAGATCTAAATATTCAGGATGATGATGTTGTTTTGTCAATATAACTCACTCACAAGAACTTATGATGGGTTCTTCAACATGAAATTAGGTAGAAATAGTATATGAAGACTTTAATTTTTGCCACATCCCTTGATACTCTGAGAAATGATTGGTTATAAAATGAAGTTGATATACCCTGGTAACTTGTATCTATTTATTAAGATCAAAGTATATTTTACATAGAAATAATATACCTTGAATCATTCAAATTGTTTCATAAACAGAAATTAAGAAAATTTCTAGTGACATTGAACTCCATTAAGTCAGTTAATTACAGCCTGTTTTGCAGTCCCTATAACAGGTATTTTAATTGCATATATAACTCTGCCTCAAGCCTTTGTTGTTCTAGATAAATGTCAGCAAGTTTAAGCAAAATCATTAAATTCATTAGTTTAATACAGTTGAAAGCTGATGCAATGAAGCCCATTAATGTAGACTTGCAATAGTAATGAACTGAATGGAGCTGGAAGTATTTGAAGGAAGACTCAATGGCTTTGATTCTTATTTGTCATACATTTTGCTCTTGTCTGTTTTTCTATGTGAAATGTAGTATGCACCTGAAAATACAGCTGCATATTATATTACTATGTACATGTCCCTATGACAAAGTTTGCCAACATGAGATAATTATATATAGTACTTCCTTTCCTACAAGCATGAATGACAGCCATGACAATCTTATATAAACTTCTTTATGTTCTTATACAACTCTTTATGTGCTAAAAATCATTGATAAAATCATATGTTGGCATGCTGAGTAAATGCTCATTAAATTCTTAACTATACTCTTGCCAGGCCCAACATAGTTGTTGTTCACTAAGTATTTTCTGAATATGCGTATACAATAACTTTAGATGGTATATAGTACTTCCTTTCCTACAAGCATGAATGGAATCCAACTTACAAGAAGGTTGGATATGAGGAATAACCAATGAACATTTGGTTCTAAGAAGATACCTACGAGGGGACCCTCCACCCTCTCAGAGGAGAAGGTGATGGGGAGAAGGGAATGTCAAAGGGGAGACTGGAAGAGAGGGCAGTGACCAGGATGTAAAGTGAATAGAAAAAAAGAAAGAAAATTTATTCAGTAACTACTGTCCGCCAGACAAAATGGCTATCCATTGAGTGGTACATTATGAATAAGGTGTATTTCTAAATATCAAAAGATTTGCAGTATATTAAGAACTAGCATATATACAAGAAACAACAATGAAAGCACAATTATCCAGGATTAGATAAGATAAAAATCATACAAAATTCAGAAACTTCTGTGAATACATGGAACTAGAAGTACCATATAAAGTTTTGTCACATATGTGAAGTTCAAAATATCTCTTAAAATAAATTTTATGCCTAGAAGTTTTAAGAAAATATTAGTCCATGAAAGCTCGGTGCCCCAGTGTAGGGAAGTGCGAGGGCAGGGAGGCAGGAGTGGGTGGGTGGGTGGGGGCACACCTTCATAGAAGCAGGAGGAGGAGGAATGAATAGGGAGTTAGTGGGAGGAAATCAGGAAAGGGAATAACATTTGAAATATAAATAAATAAAATATCTAATTAAAATATTAGAATGAAAAAATAAAATCTACTCAGTAACTCTCTATTCCCTATCCAGACAGTCATTCATTCATTCTGGAATAAAATCGCTCAAATGTAACATTACATCAGTTGGTGCTGGAGTAGTTTAGAGGTAGCTCAGATTCAGGCCATAGTGCCATCTCTGCTACAGGAATTATCTTTAGGCAAAGAAGAAAAATACAAGCCTCTTTCAGGAACACTAATGTATTCACAATTTTCTTTATTATTGTTAGTTTCACACACACATTTTTATTAGCCAAATAGAAACAATATTTACAAGGTAATGTTCAAGGTAGGTAGGCTGGGAGACTGGGAAATTGCAGAACTCTCTTGCTATTATATAGCTGACTGGTATTATTTTAGTGAAGTTACATTAAGGAAGTTGAATTTGGTTATTTTGATAGGGCAGACTGATAGCCTTTTACTGCTTTGTTTTCAGACTTTAACATATTCAAAGACATTTATTCTACTCAGTTTTATATTATTAATGATAAGTAGACTGTGAGCTCCAGTAAGTGTTCATGGGATGAGTTAAAGGAAAATATTGAAATTCTGCTCTTTTCAAATGATAGTAAAATTGGGCAGGCTCTAGCATATTAATTTTGATGTAAGTAGGTAATGTAGGTGCTCACTATAGGAAGAGTTGAGTCACATGTTGTTCATGAAGCCAAGGACAAACTATGGAATAGAGCACTTAGTTACAATATCTATGTAACCAAAACAAATAAAAGCTTAGAATTTCACTGTTCAACTCAGAAGCTAAGGGACTATATTTATGGAGCCCAGATAAAATTACACAGACATTATTTTTACCATTACTACTGGCATTTTTCTGTACATACCCTTTGTATAAATCTCTGCATTCTAGGGGGCCTTGAAGTCTCTGAGTAACTTCCTATATTTATCCTTAAGGAGTAGTTTAAAGGTAGCTCAGGCCCATAGAATGGCAGTCCCACAGCTCCCCCACAAGGATTTCATGATGCTCAAGGGAAGAGTGGTGATCCAATAAGAACAGGTGATCCAATAAGAACACCACTCATTGTTTTACGCAGAATGATTGTCTTGCACAGACAATCACAGAGGGTAGAAAAATAGTAGTTTCTTTAACAAGTTGAGTGATCCTCAGCTGCTAGAATAGCAGCCAATCTGATGGAAGAACACTGTACAAATGAATGAAGACAACTGGAAACTAAGTTCTGTAGTGTCTCTAGTACTTTGAGAACAGGTTTAGGCCGGATAGAGGATGTAGTGAATTTTTCAAGACATTCCCAGCTTTAGATTGAGAAGGACATTCAGACAGAAAAATTTATACTGACTAGAGAAAAAGTTTTTTATGAATTAGGTAAGGCTTTAATTAAAAGTGTTTTGTCTTATTTTGTATAATTATTTGTTAGATTCTCTCTGACTTGCCTCATTTACTTGTTTGAACAACTCCCAGAAAGATAAAAATTAAGGAGACTATCCTTAACTTTTATCAGTAATAACTATCCTTGGACAATAAGCAAATGAAAACACAAGAAATAAAAATTAAAGATATTTGGTAAATTTCTTCCAACTTGCTCAGTATAACAATTAATGAACTGTGTTATTATTTTAAAAGCAGTATATTGTGTGATTTTTTGGGAGAGAGACATTGGGTAGATTGGGTACTGATGACAGAAAAAAGAAAGAATTCTAGCTAAATTTAACTTGGCAAACCAATACATTTATTGGCTATCATTAAAAATGATGAATAGATGAATAGTTAAAAGAGTACAAGGATAACTTTGTCACTGAAAAGCCTACCAAAGTGGGTCATGATTTACCAAAGCTATAACCCTGGAACTTGATGTCTAACTTGTAGGCTGCACCATAGAGAAGCCCCTGTTCCCTAGCAACTGTTCACTTGTGTAGGTTTGCTGATGGGTCCTGTAAGTTCTATTCCTTCCTGAACATCTTGGACCTCTTACATTACATGAGCTTCTAGATTTCTAAGAGTCCAGATCATCCACTCAAGGGAGAATGTTCTATTTCAGGGGAAATACTTAACTATATAGCACTATTCCTTATCAACCTTGCCTAAATATAATTCTGAGTATAGAAGCTAAATTAATTCTTTAGAACTGGTTTGAGGGAGATTCCTACAATAATCTGATAACATTAAGGGGATTTAGTAGCTCACCATACAAAAAAAGGATAATTAAAGAATCATTTGTTATATAAATAGGGAACTTCACTGGGGTCTATTAAATTCCTTAAGTCACAAGGGCCTATTGAATTCCTTAAGTTAATAGAGAATGTTGAATTCCTTGAACAACAATGACAATAACACAGAAAATGATAAACAAAGCTAAATAATGAAAATAGAAAAGGCAAAAAAAAGGAACATATGAAGAATAGGATGGTAAAGGAGAAAATTTCTTTCTACACCATTACTAAGGAAGGATAAATGAATATATTTCTTCTAGACTTTTAAGGGAACACTCAAGTAGTAAAGATAAGAAATGTTTTTCAATCCTGATTGTAACCTTGGGGGAGAGTATAGTAAGTTCAATTTCAACAAGATGTATAAAATAAGTAAGGTTAAAATAAGGTTATAAACATAAAATGACACTCTGCAGTAGAAGAATGGCTGAGAGAAATCATTTTGTGTGGTAGAGTTACTGAAATGTATGTGGAGCCTTATATCCTATGATACTTTTCAAAGCTCAAAGGACTCTTCAGTGTTATGTGAAATCTACAATGTACAGGAGAATTACAAGTAAGAACTTAGAAGTATGATGTACAAATAAAATATGTAGTCCCCAACTGTAGATAAAGGTCACTGGCTGGCAAGAGCGTAAAACATTAAAGGATGAAGTTATTATGCCTGTTGACTGCATCAAAGTCTAGTGTGACAATTTTTCTTAAGGTTGTCAATGTTTAAAGAGGGATAGAGCAAGAAGGTGGGTCATCTCCGGGTCTCTCACCCATCTTGCGAAGCTTACCAACCCATGCCTCTAAGTGAACTTACAGATATCATATGCAACACTTTATTCATAAATGTGCTCCACACTAAAGGATTAAATAAAACTTCTGAAAATTGTCATAGACAGGATTCTGTTCAATTAGAGGCAAGTTGTCACCTTGAACAGACACCAGTGACTTTTATAATGTTGTAGACAACTTAATTGGGAGTTAACAGGCTAACCCTCAGCTGGATTTGTGACTATTAATGCAACATATTGTGCTTTAATTGCCATGCTTATGAAATTAAGAATTTGTATTCACTAAGATTTATTTCAAATCTCTAATTTTCAATAGGACATTTCAGATACTGGGAAGGTTGCTGGAATGCATTTTCTGTTTGTTTATGTAATCTGGTAAGCCCAAGGCCTAGCCATGGATCTAGACAGAAGTGCTGTGTCTGATCACAGTGTGAGGCCATAGGTCCCATTTTCAGTTCAGGTATTTAAAGAAGGTTCATTAACAGCTGTGGAAACTAAACCTGAAATTTAAGCAGGCAATGCTATAGTAACTGTGTTGGCTTTCATTGGAGTAAAAAATAAATAAAATTTATTTAAATGATTTGAAGCTTACTGTTAGGCTCAGATTTTTATAATCTGCTTTAAAAATAGGGCTAGGCTGGAGATAGACACGAGGGGGGTGTGGTTATTCTATTGGACAAACTGCATTTGAAGAACAACAAGTAAATAAGATCACTGAGACTTGTGAAATGCTAACTTATTCAAAAAGCACTTTTCTATTAAGATAAAAAGATAGTTTAGATCTGTGTTCACGAGGCACTTCAGGGATGCCCTGGCTGAGAGAAAATCAGGCTCTGAATGAACAATAAAGGTGAACACAACTTAATTTTATTCTCATAAAAAGGAAAAATAAGATTTTGTAATTCCCACCATGCAATCTAAAATTTCTTGCTTTTGGCTTGTAACATCAAGACATTATGCCCACAGGCACCTGTTGTCCTTTCCCTTGTGCACGGTAAACGGCTTTATGCTGGGAAGTGAATGTCTCCCTCCATGGGCAGTTATGTCTCCAGGCTGCCTCTTTCACAGGCAGGGCCTTGTCCATTTCCAGAGAATCCTGAGAACTTGGCTCTCTCTTTATACAGGTTCACATACATTGTTAAAAAATATGTTAAGCCTTTGTCCTGTGATGAAATCTTGCATCTGCTACTGGCTAGATAAGCAATTACTGTGCACTGCATAGAAAAGAGAATGATTTCATAGTCCTGAAGTGACTGTTATAAAATAATTGGCCTTGAGGGTTAAAACAGTTCTACTGTTCTTGACCCACAGCTATGTACTGGATAGAACATATTTTGCAATTTGCGATGCCTCTGAATGTTAATAGATTTAAAAAGTTATTTGCTAAAAACCTAGGCCTAAAATAACTTCCAAGAAGACAATTGCGGTTCTTCTCCAGGCCACCATATTCTCAAAAGCCTTTTTCAGAGCAATGTTGCTGAAGCTTTTAAATAGCTACTAAACCTATGTACAGTGGCTTTCTCATCAAATACACACACAGGATGTTAGGACAATGACTTTGATAGTTCTGTCTTTACCTATATGCGGTAGATCTTGTAACATGCCTGTATACATTACATGACCATGGAATATACTGCTTAGTTAACTGTATTAATCTCAAATTTGTTTTATTTGAAGAACATTTAGGAATTCATGCATCTTGGATGCCACTTCAAGAAGTATTGATTGCAATTGGATTTTCTCCATGTGTTGTTTACTTGATTTATTTGAAATAAGATACATAGACTCCTTTATTTTGAGACTTTAAATCTGGCAGAGACCAAGACAGGAATATCACATCTACACACCAGCCTGAGCTACAAAGCACACACCAGGCCAGCCTATACTTTATATTGAAGATATATATTATGAAAAGACATCTAAACAACAAATAAACAAAAATGTCATTTTTAAGAGGTAATAACTCCAAATGCCCTTTCAGCATGTAATGAGATGATCATGTGATTTTTTTCTTTGTTGTTTTTTATGTAGTGGATTATGTTGATGGACTTTCAGATATTGAACTGAATTTAACACCAATGTATGAACATTGTAAAAAAGTTGGGGAATCTTCTAAAATAGAGATGAATATATTAAGAAGAATAATTGTTGAACTGAAGTATCACATAAATATCTTACTGTTAAAATAGTCAACTTAGAATGTTCCTTTAAACATTACATTTTAACATGTAGAAATAAATCATTTAATGAATAAAAACAAGAGACATCTGGATGTAGCCTCAGTTTACTGAACAAATGGAGTACACTCTTAGTGTACCAAAGCAGTTAAAGCTTTGATATCCTTCATTATCAAGGCATTGACAGCTCTTGGCATATAAATTCCTTATTAAATAACATTTTGTTCTCATACTGTACTTAAACATAGAGCAGTTCAAGTCGGCATTGGTGGAATCTGAGGCATTTCCTCAGACATTTGCCCGTTGACTGTGCCATGTTTAAAATGGGTAAAGCCATGATAAAAAGACAAAATTACCCTTTTTCTTTCTTTTGTCTTTTAGAATACTATCCTATGGCTGATATATTTTATGAAATACTACTGAAAACAAAGAACTAATTAAAAATGTTAATTACTTCATGAATGTATTTTTGCCAGATTCCTAAAAGGTCATATTTAAAGCATCTAAATATACTTGTGGTTTTGTGAGTGTGTGTGTGTGTGTGTGTGTGTGTGTGTGTGTGTGTGTGTGTGTG
>JADRCC010190751.1:8237-21292 GCA_019843855.1 Hylomyscus alleni
AAAGTGCTGGACATGATGCCTGAGAAGCAACTCACACATTGCTTCTTTTTCTCCCTTCTCCTAATTTTTATCATAATATTTTCCTAAGATAATTTTAAACCTGCCACTCAGGAAGCAGAGGCAGGCATGTCTGAGTTTGAGGCCAGTCTGGTCTACATAATGAGTTTCAAGCAAGCCAGGACTACACAGGGAGACCATGCCTCAAAAATAAACAAATAAATAAAGACTACAAATGACAAAAAGTAATAAAAATTATTGATATACTATGAAGTAGACATAAAACAGGCCAGTATGTGACTAATTTGTAGTAAGTATATAGCCATACATACCTTAGACCACATGCACACAAAACAATTTTAAGTCAATTCAAAAACAGAATTTATGTTATGTTATATACATAACTATGTGTATGTTAACAAACTTCTAAAAAGGTTAAAAATATAAACTAATTTGTAATATTCCTTTGTAATCAGTGCTTTTCAAACCCTTTGAGAGAGAGGGAGAGAAGGAGGGAAGGAGGGAGGGAGAGAGAGAGAGATGGAGGATGATTAAAGCAGTCTTGTGATTTAACGAAGCATATGGGGATCCCCACTGGCTGCTAGCACTATAAGGCAGGAAGCACTGTAAGACAGGCCGAACTCTTTCCTGTTGTGGTGTTATAGCAAGACAGCCTAACATTTGATAGCTGACACTTTTATGGAGCAGGCTATGTGCCAGGAACTGTTTTAAGTGCTTTCCACAGATATTGCATTCAATCCTCATAATAATCTTATGGGATAAATCCTATTAGCATCCTATTTTATACTGAAGTATATGGAGATTTCAGAGATTTGCCAAGGTCATGCATATACAAGAACAGAATAAGCAACCAGACAGTGCAAGCTCCAGAACCTCTACCCTTCCCTTCACCCACAAGGAAGCACACCAAAACAGGAAGTCAACGAACATGCTCGTGGATGGATGGCGCTGAAGATTACCTGGTGAATCTATGGATATAAGAAGTGTATGCCTTCACTATTGAGGCAATCTGGGAAAGGAAAGTGAATTGGGCACTCTCCTGCTCTGCCCATCTGTAGTCACAGTGGCAGCCTGGTATGCACCCATTATTTCTGGCCTTTTGTTGAAGACAAAGAATTTGTTATGGATGCTTAGGAAAGTCATCCTAAGACTCTAAAAAAAATATTGTTGAATGAAGTACTCTTTTCATGCTTACAAAAGGAAATAGTAAGAATTAGTAATCAATACTGCTTTCTTAGAGGCAGCTAATATTAATCCAATTTTATTGCTTTCTAAATAGAAAGCCAAAGAGAATCCCATAGGTAGAATGCCCTGGGTTTGATAAGAGCTACTGGCAAGGCCATCCAAGGTACCTTTGTGTACCAGATAAACATGTGATGCCCCTCCCCATCAAGTGGTTCACACATGCTCAGAGAGTTCAGTTTTCCTCTTTGGAAGCAAAGCTGCTTTCTATTACAAAACTTTAATAGAGACTTGCTGATGTCATATTGGTGAGTACTGTAAGAAACAGAAGCAGATAGAAAAAGCAATCTTGTTAGTTTAAACAGAGCTGACGTCATTTTAAATGGAATAATAAAAACTTATTTAGGCTACAAATAATAAATGCGTAAGGAAAAAACAAGACTCAGCTTAAGAAGAAAATAGAAAAAAATAGTGTTTTGTGGCTAAGATTTTATACAAGTCAACAGGACACAGAACTTGAGAGACACTAACAAAATTATTTTATACAAAGCAAATGAGCGACCACCACACTGCTGCAACCCTGCCAGACTCCTAACAGTACTACACAGTAGTGCTTATTGTATAGCAGTCACTTTATAGTGTCCCTTTAATTCTCTCACATTTTTTAAAGCTGGGGATTATTATTATTATGCCCAATTTATAGAGAGAATAAAATCTAAAACACCTATAACTTAACTACTATAATATCTTAATAGGACAAAACAACTGTTGAAACTTCAACAGCTTTATTCAAACTTCAACTTACATTAACCACAACTCTTTCTCCTCTCTTGTCCTCAGACACCAATAGCTGTAAAGGCTAAAAATACCTTATTCCATGTCCTCTGGTCAATCTGGATTTCACTCGAATTTTATATAGTGCCTCCTCCAATTTCAAAGCCCTGTGTTTCTCTGCTTGTGGCTTGGATTGAACTTTAAAGGCAACCCTCAGGCTCTGGGAGGTGTGCTGATAAATAAATGCCCCAGGTCCCTATGCTTGGGAGCCATGAATCTGAAGTATATTGTACACCATGATCAGTGTCCACAGCATGGTTGAGCTACACTACTGCAATGCCAGCTAACACTTATTACTGTTCTTTAGAATCCATTCCCTGATAAAATCCATGACCATGGATTGATCGAGATTTTAGGCCAAGTCAAATTATGATAATACCTTCTGCTGCTTCTAGATTATCCTGACATATTTAACTAAGAAAAAGTAATTTGAGTGACTATCTGGATTCTTTTAATAGTTTAATTATTTTACATTCTTCAGCATGACAAAGTAGCTCTGGTATTGGTTAAAGTCCCTATTTTAATGAGTTAAATTAGAGCTGGGTTTGGTAAATGGGAAGAATCCAGCATGATTTTCTCCATGCCACCTACCAAGTCTGTCAGTAACTGAAAAAGACAGTTGAGTATCTAAACGCAAATTAATGGGAGAGAAATGTGAGACATAGATTCTTAGTTTAATCAATGCAGTTCAATATAAAACTTGGACCCTGACCACCCCAGCAGCCACTCATGGACTCCTAGCACCAAATTATAAAACTGTCTCACACTCAAGAATATCCTAAAGTCATTTTCTTCTGGATATACCCAGAGGAGGTCGATGGCACTTAGAAACAAATCTAACTGGACAGCAAACTTGGAAGCTATTTTTTTGCTCTTGGATAAGTGGTCAAGAATGTCTGATTCACTTTATGGCATTTGTAGCTCATTGTGTTGCTACGCCATCATCAGGAGCTCTTCATCCTGAGTGAGGTAACCCAGTCACAAAAGAATACACATGGTATGCACTAACTGATAAGTGGATATTAGTCCAAAAGCTCAGAATACCCAAGATACAACTCACAGATCATAAGAAGCTCAACAAGAAGGAAGGCCAAAGTGTGGATGCTTCGGTCCTTCTTAGAAAGGAGAACAAAATATTCATGGGTGGAAATATGCCAACAAAGTGTGGAGCAGAGACTGAAGGAAAGGCCACCTGGAGATCAATCCCGTCTACAGCCACCAAACCCACACACTACAGCAGATGCCAAGAAGTACTTGTCGACAGGAGCCTAATATGTCTGTCTCCTGAGAGGCTCTGCCAGATCCTGACAAATACAGAAGCAGATGCTTAGAGCCAACCATTGGACTGAGAGCAGGGTATCCAATGGAGGAGTTGGAGAAGGGACTGAAGGAGCTGAAGGGGTTTGCAGTCCCATGGCGGGGAGGGGCGGGCAACAGTGTCAACCGGCCAGACGTCCCTGGAGCTCCCAGAGACTGGACCCATGGCTCTGGTCACATAGGTGGCAGAGGATGGACTTGTTGGACATCAGAGGGAGGAGTGGCCCTTGGGCCTGAGGGGGTTTGATGCCAGGGCTAGAAGGCAAGGTGGTGGAGCACCCTCATAGAGGCAGGAGGAGGGGAGATGGGATAGGGGGTTTCCAGAGGGGAGACCTGGAATGGGGATAACATTTGAAATGTAAATAAAGAAAATATCCAATAAAAAATTTTAAAAAAGAATGGACAGTCACTGTTGATGTGCAGGTAGAGCTGCTGTACTGTTATCTTGTAGAAGAAACAAGTTCTTTTGAGGGGCAGGTGAAGCATGAAAGCTACTTGAAAGAAAAATGTAGTCTTTATTTTATATTTTGTTGTGATAAAAATATTTTTAATCAAATGTAATATTCTGCTGCTGCTGTGTAGATAAAGTAGTACATTTAGTAAAAATAATGTAGCCACTAGCACAGAATTATTGACAGTTCTCAAATATACAACTTTTGCTAGTGAGTATTGCTTTAAAGGCTTCATATGGTTGCTGTTAAAATGAGTATGTATGCTTTATTAAATAATATGTATGTATGCTTTATTAAATAATACCATACACAACCACAAAAAGCATGCATAATTGTTAGTATATTCTGCTACTTAATGACAGAAGTCCTTGGTGGACTGTCTTTCTTCTAAACATCCCCTTTTACACTGAAGAATGAAAAATTTTGTAGCATACAAATAAAATAAAGAGTCCTTTGGCTCTTACCAAGTTGAGTTTTCCTTCCATGTGTGTATATGTATATGTATATGTATATATACATATACATATACATACATATATATCAGAATATATATGATAAAACTACACCTGCAACCAAAAAATTGGCATCATAGAATTTTAGCCATTTTTATAGAATAAAATAGAAGTTAGTCACTGCTTACTTCACATGAAGTCAAAGAACATGAATTACTGACAAAGGTCATCTCCATAAATTGTATTAATTTCTGACCTGTAACATCTGTGTTCTGTGCTTTTATTTTTTTTTCCTTTCCTAGGTTTAAGCTGAGAATAGAATTGCTGTGTGTTTACTAGATAGAGCAGAGCACAAAAGCTTTCAGTTTCTCTTTATTGCTGCTTCTGTTACTTTGGTTACTTCTAATATAATATTATTTGATCTTTTTTTTAAAAAAAAAAAAAAAGCAGAAGACTTCTTAAGGGCTGGTGATATAGCTCAGCAAGTAAAAGTACTAGATAACCTGAGTACAATTCCCAGGACCAACATCTCCTGCGAGTTGTCCTTTGACCTCTGCAGATCTACTATGGTACATGTGAAGCCCTGTCCCTCAACTATATGCAATAATAAAAAAAAAAAGAATGGGTTATTTTAATGCAAACAGATGCATTTTGCTTTTTGCTCATTTTAATCAATTAAAAAATTGAGGAAACAGAAATCTAAGGATATAAAAGCAAAAAACTACTCATTAGTATCCAGGAAGAGCCAAGGGAAAATTTGGCATCTTTCTTTTGTGTTTCTACTTTCTATCGTCTCACATACAGTCTTTTCTGGTACCCATGGTAAGCTGACTTCAGGGTACCCTACCCTGATGATATCAGATGCCTGGAATGCTCAAATCCATTACGCAAATGGTGTTTGCGTGTAGCTTATTAAGCACAGCAATTACTTATGACATGCATGCAACGTAAATAGTAGTGGTAGAATATTGGGGATAACCATGACAAAAGGGAGCATATTCAATGTGGATACAACATTTTTAATGTTTCTGATTGGAGTTTATTGCATGAACATGTATAAATCACACAATTAAATCCTAGAGATAGGTAGGGCCAATTGTAGCCTATAAATTTGCCTTTAAAAGCTAATATTATTTAATGAGCATTTCGCATACAGTTATAAATTCTTACAAAACTCATATTCAGTGGGAGTATAAATATCATATCACATGGTTTATTTCTAGCATTGTGGAGAACTTTTATGTGTTTTGTAACTTGTTCTTTCTTCTATTATTATAATTTTCTTTACGTTTAATTTTCTAGAGAGTTTCAGTATGATATCAAGGGAAAAAATCAGAACTGGAATGATCAGTTCATTAATAATGACACCTTGGGCTCTAGGAACCCTTTGCCCAGTTATTTTCTCCCTAAAGGACATGAATCAATATGTAATATATGCATGTGGTGATACTAATTATTTTTATTTGTTAAATATTCAAGTGGTTAAAAAGAAAAACTTATTTCAGTCATTGTAAGGGCTACATTTGATTTTCAGTGAGACTGGGGGCCTGTTCCACACAGGTTTGTCATTAGAATCCCAGCTTTTGTGAGTCACTTCTTTGGTTAATCTCTGGAGTTTCTATTGAGTTTTTTTTCTTCAGATATGTCCATCACCTACTTAAAACCAGCTACATTTTCTATAATTCTTATCCAAACTACCTCTGCCAGCTAAATCTTCATTTGGGCTCTAGCATTAGTATACAGTACAACTGGGATTGTCAACTTCAGTGTTTTAGCAAAAACCGGCTATTCTTAAAACCTAACTTAAGAATTATTTTGATTTAGAAAACAACCATACTGAGATGTTTGAACTCCCTTGTCGGCAATAGCTCCAGTTATCTGCATTGCTGGAGCTATTGCTGCTAAACATGCCAGAAATCAATTCACTCCAGTTTTGTTTATCTCCATTGATTTTGGATTTAGTAACGTGCTAAGAAGTGTTTTAACACCGTGTTGGTATCTTAGTACCTTTTTACTCTAACAAGTGCATCTACTCTGATAGCATCCTGTATTTCTAGTACGTACTAAGAGCTACTTCATCCTCTCTCCTCTACTGTAGATAACAGCATATTAAATCATTACATAGCAATCACATTTCTACCAATTCCTCTCTGAATTCATTTTTTTCTACTTTAGACTACTCTGCTATATGTTGATACATTTGATGAAAACAGCTTGAAACCATCTCTTGCATTTATTTCCCAAAACCAATTTATCTAAATGGCCACCAAAAAAGCCAATCCCAGAGCCACAAAGATCCAGGCCAGCATTTTTATTTGCCTTTTTTGTTTCCATTCATTAAGTTGAACAGAGTACTGAGACTTAAATAAACTCAGACATTCCAATGTCTGGATTTTTCTTTTTCTAAAGTTAGCAAATGAGAAAAGAAAAACAATTCACAAAAGAGGGGTAAAGGGGTCATTAAGAAGGGAAAATATAAATTTATAAATTACAATATTAAAATTTTATTCCTATATGGATACAAGAGGAAGTTAGAGGTAGGGAAAGGGAGAAAAAGAGAGAAGGAATAAGGAAATGAATTGGGGAGGAAGAGTGAAGGAAAGACAGAGAGAAGCAAAAAAGCAATGGAAGGAAGAAAGGGAGAAAAACAGAGAGGGATATGGGGGGAATGATTCTAGCCAAAAGTATTCTAAACAAAGTTTATGGATAGACAAGGGGGGGGACCATTCGTCGAGTGCTCTGAGAAATGAGCTAGCTATCAAGAGATTCCAATTTAGGCCTCACCAGTAAACTGTATGATAGTAGGAAAATACAGGAAACTAGAACTAAGGTAGATCCAGTCTTACTATAGAAGCAAAGAGAAACCTGACAAACTTTAAAGGAAAATCTAGCAGACAAGGGCCAAGAGCCCTGGTAACTAGTGACTAATACCCTGGAACAACTGACACAAATCAGGACTCTGCTGTGATCATAGCTGTCATTGCAGAAAGAGAAGTGGAGCCTGCTTTGAGCAGTAACATCACTGCCTGGAGGGCAAAGACTAAGGGGGACCTATACTGTAAAGCCAAGACTAAGAGAATAAAAGCCAAGAGGACAGGATTCAGGCCTAGAGCAGACAGGCAGGCAGGTTGGGGAGGAATAAACTTGGCAGTCAGAGAAGCAAACCTGCCTGTGGGGAGACTGAGTGAGTCTCCAGCTTCTCTATCTAGTGCACAAGCCGGGAATGATACAAGAGTGTCCAGAGAAGTCTGGAGAGTTTTATCACCTACAAGGAATGAGTTTAAAGCTGGCCTATGCATCTCCCCTCAGGTTTTTAAGGATCCCTGGCCCATCATAATATAGATAATTTAGGTTTTTACACTGGGGAAAGAGTTAAATTTGATGTCTTTCCAAGATCTATCCAGTCTACACAGCCTCCAACATTCTATAAATTGAAAATTGTGCACTAAGTTCCAGTGGAGAGTGAGAGCATTAAATGTTTTATCTAGGGAAGCAGAATTTACTGGACTCTTGCCCACTACCATCATCCCTTCCCTCCCTACACACACGTATAAATAAATATTCCACAACCACCATCCAGCTCTTTCTTCTAAAAGACAGTATGGAATGGTTTATTGCCGGTTGGAAAACAATGGAAGAAGTCTGGAGAGAATGGCTGGTATTCTGTTCAATTAGAGACATCATTTGACTCTCTGTCACAGAAACCTCTCTTGCAGGGTAAAAAGTGCCCTGGTCACAGGAGCTTCTCTGGAATAGCAGTGGCCCGTCCCGTAGCTTTCTGTAAGTCAAAGGGATGATTCCCAGAGCTGGTTTTCTTTATTTCACCCTCCAGGCTGGTTTTATAATAACAACATGGCCTTAAATCTCTCTCCAAATAATCAACATTTAGAAAATGTACTCCATCAAATATAGACATTTTACAAGGGACCATCTATTAGCTGATAATGGCAGAGCTGCCAAGGAATGCATAAGAAAACAAATGTGACCCTCACCAAACATCAGCTCCATTTATCCAAATTAGCCCTGCTGCAGTGGATGCAAGATAAACTGACAATGCTATGATTCAGAGCCGTAAGAGAGGTTGGGGAGAGGTTACAATAAGCTGAATGTGTAGGGCAAGGATGTATATAAATCACACAAAGTGCATCCTCATGAGATGCCAACAGGAGTCAAGAGAGGGGCTGGCAGAGGAGATCCTAAAAAATGTGATCATATGGAAAATTAGACCAACAAAACTGTTCAGAGGAAGAAAACAATGAGTTCCTCTGTGGATACTAAAAAACATGTAGACATAGGAGAGTCGTTGGTTGGCTGCCAGGCTTCAAGAGCAGTAGAGTTCAGCAAGGAGGTAGCCACTGCTTCCCAGCCCTGTGTGTATTTCAGAAGAAAGACATGGACCCCTGACTGCTTACAGCTTTTTATGACTTTCTTGTCCACCCACCACGGGCAGCTGGTGCTTGATGATCTCTCCAACATTATAACTGAGTCTGTGGAAAGGCCTCTTTACACCAGGAAATCAGTCCCTTCACCCTCCTGAAACTATCTCAAACTCAAGGGGAAAAGTAAACTAATGTTAGAATGTCAGATCTTCTGAATCGTCGAACTATGTATAAGGAAGAACTATTTTACGTGGAATATAGGTTCCTTCCAGCCATTCAAAATGATAAAAGTTTACTTTTCTCTCACAAAAGTCAGTAGTTAATAAAGTCTCCATGCAAATAAATGGACCCAGCTAGGAGATTGATGTATAGCATCTACTCACCGTTTTAACGTGAAACCGTCCAAACTGTGAATGGCAGGAAAGACAGCACAAGAGTGCAACCAAATGGAGAAGAAAAGACTGAAACCTTAGCCATAAAAGTAACATGGGATAACTCCAAAAGAGTTTGAATACCCTGGCTGAAGCTGTCCACAGAGACTGCCCTAGCTGTTAAATCACTTGCCTTGTTTGCCTCTTTTGGAATGAGACTGCCAACCTGGAACCTTAATACATTGTTAATATGTTCTTTTTAATAAAAGCTTATACTTAAGAAAAACATGGGCAATGAAGGCTTAGCTTGTGAAGTCTCAGAAGGAGCAAAAGCTCTAACAATGCTGTTCGTAGCACATAGACTGTAAAACTGAAAACTTTGTGCTCTACTGGACAATTAATGCTGTTTAGCTAGGATTGAAAAGTCAAGTGTAATTAATAAAAGAATAGCATATTCCAGGGGAAATCTTCTAGGAAATATTTCATCATGCTCAGGACATAAAAGTTATATTCCAAGGAACACCAAAGCTGCATCTTAAGCTGGCAACTGAATTTGGAAATGTTTAAGGGTCTCACTTGGTACTGGTTTAGATGGCATGAAAGCTAGAAGATTCAAGGAACCATGCAGAGAAGCTAAGCCTGTGCACCATGTGGCAGTGTCAGAATTCAGGCAGAAAGGTCAAAGGCCATGCGTGAAGGTGGAGCCTCAGGTTCAATGAAGAACTTATCATTCTGGAAATGCCAAGGCCACAGGATACTTGGCAATGACAGTAGCAAGTGTGGAGTGGAGCCTGCCTGAGCCAATAAAAGAAGCTGTATGTGCTGTAGATGGCAAAGTTAAAGAAAGAGAGTTACTGACAGGTTCTTTGGAGCCTAGATGATCATGAGAGAGTGTCAGATACCAGACTGAGCAATAAGATTCGGGCTACATTGCTAGTCTTGGTTTTCTCTTAAGTGCGATTGTTTCTATCCTTGCTTCTTCCCTCTTGGAGTCAGAAAGTAGTTTAATTCTCGGTTTTATTGGAGTACAAAGTTAAGAAACTTTGTATAATTTAAAGAGACTGGTTTGAACTTTTAAACCATCTCAATTTTTACAGACTGAGAGACTTTTAAAGTAGTACTGCATTTTATATTATATTGTTAAAATAAGATTGTGATGACAAGCAAGACAGGAAAAGTCATGGTTTAAAAGTGACGTGTCTGCATGTCAATGTTGGCAAGAGGCAGCATGCTAGCTTCAGTTGTCAACTTGACACACCCAGGAAGAGGAAACCTCAGTTGAGAGGTTTCTCCCATATTCTGGTCTCCAAGCATGTCTATGGGAGATTCTCTGGAGGAGAAGCAGCCCCACTGTGGGCAGTACCATCCCTGAACATGTGGACCCAGGCGATTCAAGGACAGTCACTGAAGGGGAACCTAGAAGCAAGCCAGCAAGTAGCATGTGCTGTGGTCTCTGCTTCAGTTCTTAATGAGAGTTCAGGTTTCTACGTGTGTACCCGACTTGGCTTCTAAAATCTGTAAGGCAAATAAACCCTGTCCTCTCCTGTTGCTTTGATCAGAGCGTTCTATCACAGCAATGGGAAAACAAAGATAGCCATTTAGCAACTAAAGGACACACTGAAGTGTTTCACCAAGGATAGCTGCAAACTCGAGGAGCACTCAAGTGAAGTGCTCAAACCTCAAAGCTCATCACCCACACTAAGGAACAAGGGTCCCTTGAAAGGGAATGCACCATGGGTAATGAAGACCTAATTCAAAGGGTTTCAAAAAACTCTTGAGCCCTATGAATAGCCTCATTAAAAAGATAGTATGAAGTTAAATGTATTTCTAAGTCCTGAAAGCTACTTTAATATTTTTGAAGTTATCCAAAAATAAACTTTCTAGCTACAAGCCCAGGCCAACTGAACCAAATTAGTCCACACAATAATACTATATTTATGTCATTCTAATCAAGATTTATGATTGATAGCAAAATACTATTTTATTTACAAAATTAATTATTGTAATGACTATAGTTTAGCAGATAAAAATCTCTCAAATACATGAACTATGTGACTTAATAAAATGATTATAACTGGGAATGTTCAAAGACTAATTATCAGAATTTGTCAAGGCAGCAATGACTATAATTCTAATATTCAAGGGGCTTATATGAGATTAATGCTATGAGTTTAAGGCTATCCTGAGCTCCATAGAAAAATTCTCTCTAAAAAACAAAATAAACAAATAAAAACAATTTAAAAAAAGTATGCCATAAGAGATGATTCTTGAGGATTGAGGTATTTCTGTGTGATGGTTTGAAATATCCCTCACGGGCTCCTGTTTTAAATGTGTGTCTCAGCTGGAAGTGCTGTTTAGGTAGGCTTTGGACTCTTTGGGAAATATGGCTTCCTGAGTTAAAAATATCACTAGGTCTGCAATTTGCAAGGTATCCCTGGCTCTGCTTCCTGTCTTCTCTGCTTTCTGTGCCACAGAGATTTGAATGGCCTCTACTCCACTCTCCTATCACCATGAATAGATCTATTCTACTATACTTTTCCTACTAGGATAGACTGAAATGCTTTGAAAATTCAAACCAAAAATTTAAATAATTCCTCTCTTGTTGTCTGTCAAGCATGTCCATTTGGTCATAATATGACATCTTTCAAGTATGTTATAATACACAAAAGTAACAATATTATCTTCCAATAGCCTGGACATGTAACTTAGGCTACACAATGGTATCTGCTTAACAGCTTGTTCCCTGATGATTGCGCTCACTGTGGTGTGTAGGCATTGTCACGTGTCCCTAACTTACAAAAACCTGAGGCTCAGGAAACTCAGAAAACTGGTTCAAGATGAGCGTTAGGAGACTCTGGCCTTCAATTTAGGTTCTTTGAGTGTGTGAGCATGAGTCTCTATGGTTTTCCCTTGGCTTTGTTGGCCCGAAAATTGCAATCATCCCTACTTAGCCAATTCGACTCTACTCCAACAGCTCTGTTCAACACTGACTTTTATATTCACTGAAAGATCATTTATTGAATTTCAGAGATTCAAAATGAGCATGAGAAACAAAACTCAAAATGACATACATTTAAGAGTCAGCACAAAACGGTTGATCCTATTCCCAGAGAATCCAAAAGTAACAGTGTTATAATGTGATAGGTAGCTACTTTTGACAGAGCGCCATTTGTGTGTGACTCTGTGTAAATATGACTTTGAGGTCAGGGGCCAGAGCCTTGACTGAGGCTGTGCCTATGCCACACTGACTGTATCTGTCTATAAGCCTGTGTGCTGCCTACCTGTGTGCAACCTATGTGTGGCAGCATGTGTTTGAGTCCCTGCCTGCCTTGTAGTCCTGCTCAGAGTGAGTAAGACACTATCTGTGTGTCCTCAAAACCTCTAAAATCTCCTCACCGCCAGTAACCCTTCTCTCCTGGCATGGGATCATGTACCACACACAAACTGTCAGGGTTGCTTGTTTGGTTTTATTAATATTTAATCAGGTACCTTTGAACTTACAGTCCCTCTTTTAACACTGACTTTATGTTCCATGTTCAAGTCTCGAAATTTGTATACATATCTATTAAAAAAAAAGACATGGTGACAGATTAGAGGAATTTTTTAAAAATAAATTCTTAATTCAATTCCAAAAACATTGAACACCTCTTCTTAGAAATCTCTAAAATGGAACATTTAATCTCACAATGATTCACTATAGTGAATTCTAAAGTTAAGTAAGCTCACAACCCTGTATACCTGAGACTCCATTTAGGGATTGAATGAGCCAGCGATGGCTGGAGCACTGGGCAGACTGTTGCTTTTGTTCATGGGAAAGCAGTGTAGCACTTTGAACAATGACTTTCTGGACAGAATCCAAGAGACCCTGGCTTTACATTAGTAACAGTTTCCCAAAATTTAATAGTTAATATCTATGTCATTCCAAACCACATTTCTGTTCTTACTTCAAGATTTCTTTTTTCTTTTTTTGAGTCTTTAAAATTAGCTCACGTAAATATTTCTGTTTTTTTTTTTTTAAATAACTTTTCCTTCCCCCACTTAATCCCATCT
>JADRCC010190753.1:0-17076 GCA_019843855.1 Hylomyscus alleni
AAGAAAGAAAGAAAGAAAGAAAGAAAGAAAGAAAGAAAGAAAAGGTACTATGGGATTTTGTGAAGAATGTGTACTTCACATATGTTAGCCAAATATTTTCCTACATACTTGTTCCTATAGGCTAGGTTAATTCTATAGTTTATTTTTAGGTAGGATAATATATCTGAGCATTAGATAAGTATATTGAAGTCACACATTTTTTGTATCCATATTTCTCTGATCTACTATGTACAATAGTGTTTATTTTATAAGCTACAATATTTTATACAATGTGTGTGGTTGATATATATATATATTCTCTATTAATTATCACCTTTATGAATATGCAGTTGTGTTTTTATCCTCTCTGACTCTTTAATCCTTATTTCTGTCCCATTGTCATCCTTCCTGGTAGGGTTGCATACTCATCACCAATACCAGATCCAGTAAAATCCCTGGATCATACATGCATCCTGAATCTCTTGGGGACTGAAATCTAGATACTACTGGTATTTCTAGTGTCTGAACTTGCTGGGGGCTGTAGTCAGGTCCTCAGTAATGCTGTGACCTCTGGAAGTTCCAGTAATTTTGTGTGTCAGTAGAGCTAAAGTCTCAGGCCCTCAGTGAACAATGGGACTACTGGAATATAAAACCCTATTCTTCAGGGACCACTGGGAAGTCAATATCCAAAACCTTAGACCCACACTCACTTTGGGGACTTCTGGATCCTACATCCTCATGTCAATTCATTCAGGGTCACTGTCTATCTCTGATGAGAAATTCTGATTTCTGGAGGTAAAACCCTGGTCTCTGAACTCTGGGACCACTGGGGCTGAAAGTATACTCCTGTAGTGAACTTCTTAGATCTCTGGATCTGAACCCTCAGTCTCAAACTGAAATCTAGGCCCATTCGAACCTAACCCCAGGTTCCTTGGTGAGTGCATGATATCTGGAATTGGAAGCTTTAATGGTGTCAGATTTGGCCATCATGTTGACTTTCCTTAGCATCATGTGTTATGAGGGGTTATTTTTAAAAATAGAGCATGTTTGCTGTAGTTCACAGTATCTTCAAACTCACTCTGTCTTCAAATTCACTGTGTACCCTTACATTTTGGGTCATCTTACCTCTGCCTCCCCAGTGCTGGGGTTAGCACCAATATTCCATGTTTATGCAGTCCTTGGAATTGGCTGTTGGGCTTGCTACATGTTCGGCATGCATTCTACCAAATGAATGTAAGATACAATTTATCTGGGTTTGTACATTAGTTTCTGTGATTTTTCTCCCCTGAACTTTTAATTAATTTTAGTATTTCTACCAAGAAATAACCTCTTTAGAAATAAATTCAACAAAGAATGAATAGCTGTCTTCCTTTTATTTAGAGCCTTAGAAAATCTAACAAGAAGGATAATACATTGTTCTTTAAAAAAAATGAAAACAGTCAACATAAAATTAAGGCACCATATTCTAGCATAAAGGAAAGCAATATGAAAGACATATAAAAGTAGGTAATAGTCATGATAAAGTGCCATACTCTGAACCACAAAAAAAGAAAAAGAAAAATAGAAGAGTGGATTCAAAAAAATAAAAGTATAGGGGTATGTTTTCAAACACATAACTCTGTCACCTAATGTCTGTGTGTCCTTGAATACCACTCATTCCCTCTGTCTGAGTTCTTCATGAAGAAGGTAATTCTTGGAAATCATTCTTACAGATTACAATATCTACCATTTATTAACCTTGTGTAAAACTTAACAGGCAACTGATAGTAATTTTATTACTTACAGTCCACAGAAGGGGGCAGTATAACATTGTAAATCAATGTGAGGTCAAAAAAGAATTACATGATCTTGGAATAGGGTATTCGGAAAGATAATGGTGATTAAGAAGCATCAGAGAACAGTCATAAGGTACAATTGAAGAGTACCATGCAAGAAAGCAGATGGGTTTCCTACCAACTTTGTCTAGAAAGCTTGGGGCAACAAGGTTGATATTATTTAGAAAATAACAATAAATTACATTTGCCTGCTGTTTGTCTGACATCAAATTTTAACCTTTTGTCAGAGATTATCTCATTTAGTCCTTATATTGGCCTCAGTATGATTGCCTACTTATAAAAGTGAGGAAATTGAGGGTCTGGAAGGTGAAATTGCTTGTCCAAAGTCACACTACTAGAAAGTATTAAGGTGAGGGAACTGAAGTCATTAATCTGAAATTTAATCACAAAATTAAACAAAAAAGCACTACAAGGGTATAGTTTCTGGATCAGACTTCTTTATTGTTAATTCAACCTTTCTCATTTGCCAACTATATAGGATGCTAGTGAAGTTACATGAATTCACTGTCTCTTGTTTTTCTTAAATTCACTAAATTCAAATTGCTCTTATATTCCTGTAAAATAGATATAATCATATATATATATATATATATATATATATATATATCAGCTGAATACTGGAAGGAGGCAATAAAGTAAATTTTGTAAATATGTAAATGACTGTCTCTAAAATGCCCTTTGTTCAATAAATGTGATCTAACTAAACTGATTAAGAAGAACAAAGTTACAAAAAAACAAACAAAAACATTTTCCAAAGTGGGCATGATGGTGCATACTTATAATCCTAGTACTTAGGAGGTACAGGCAGGAAGATCATGAGATAAAGGCAAACTTTGACTGCATATTGAGTCCAAGAGCCTAGACTGCATAATAACTTGTCTCACAAAAGCTAAAACTGTAAAAGAAAAAAACAGAAGTGTAAGATTTATGTATTTGAGACTGCCAGAGAACTGATTCAAAAAGGGAGAATATAATGTTGCAAAACAAAATAGAGAAATGAAATAGTGTCATGGTAATGATGAGAAAACTCCAGAAATACGTTTTAAGGTACAGTCAGTTTATCAGTGTTTAGTCCTAAGTCTGATATTTTAATACTTCATTGTCTTTTAATCTAAATAGATGACCGACTCAAAGAGTACTGTGATAGTTAAATGCTTAAATACACAGAAAATACTTAGAACACAAAGTGTCTTTCACCCAGGATGAACCCAACTGTTTCTGGTTAGTAGTATTGCAGAATCAGGAGGAGAATTCTTTAAACAAGTTTGGCAAGTATGATCCCAGAACGTGGGAGGTAGAAGCAGGAAGATCATGAGTTTGTATAGATACATAGGAGATTAAGAGAAAACTACTTACCATTTTTCTAAATGGAACTTTTAAATCTGTCCTCATTACCCCAGGTTTCTTTTTGACTCTGTTTATCTCTTACTTGACTGTTTTGCACACAGAAATGAGCAAAGGCTGAGATCGAGAAAGCAAACATGTTTGCCTGGAACATTATGCTAAGTTCTGAGAAAAAAATTGTCTTGATTATAGTATACATTCTGCTACAATTAAAGAAGGCAACAATGCTAGCCCTGGTGGTAGATTCCTAGTTTTGTGGAGGTTGCAGTAAGAGAATTGTGAATTCAAGGCCTGCTTAAGCTGCAATAGAGAACTCAAAATCAGTCCATGAAACTTAAAGAGTATTTCTCAAACTAAACAATTTTTTTTTGTTTTCGTTTTTTCTAGACAAGGTTTCTCTGTGTAGCCCTGGCTGTCCTGGAACTCTCTGTAGACCAGGCTGGCCTCGAATTCAGAAATCTGCCTGCCTCTGCCTCCCAAGTGCTGGAATTAAAGGTGAGCATCATCAGTGCCCAGCTCAAACTAAAGAGTTTTAATTGGTGGTGATATCTCAGTGAAAGAACATTTATTTGTCTAGCATGTGCAAGGCAGTAGGCTCAATCTCTAGCATCATAAACGAAAATTGCTGAGTACATACAAAATGGCATGTAGCCCTGTAGAAACTGGAGATTTGAACATGTTTTCTTCTCTCAGAGTTCATAGCAGATACTGAGGAAAAGATAACAAATATACAACAATGACAAAATTTGACAATGTTTTTACAATGTTCAAATTAACATCTTACCCCTTCTAGATTGGTGTTAGGAATCATGCTACCTGAGTTGTGTGCTACTTAGAAGAGTTCAAGAAAGCAGAACATTAAGGGAAGCAAACAGGATGTACAGATAATTAGAGTGAAACAGATTATCTGAGTCGTTTCACATGGGCAAATGGATCTTTAAGGCTGTCAAATGACAAAACTGTGACTATGCTTCAAACCTGACAAAAAGCTGATAGATTCATGGTCAGGTTTTTTTGATAACCACTTGGGATTTTTTAATTGGAAAGTAATCGAAAAGAGTAACTACAGAGAACAGCATGACTCCTTAGAATTAGAAGAAAATACCTTAAGCAGGGCCACAAAGGGCTCTGATTTTGTCCCTCTGCATTTTACAATTTTGAAATCTCTCCAAAAATGAATAGTAAATTAAATAACTTGAGGAAGTGCATACTACAGAAATATATACTAATATGTGAAGAAAACACAAAGTCTGACGTTTCTGTATATAGGGTTAGGGCCTCAGAGAAATGTGTACTCCAGCGCCCTCTGCTGAATTCTTATGTCTATTTTCCTAAATTCTTGTGACGCAGTTTCGGATTCAAACCTAAAATGTCAAGGACCCTGTACCACAGACATAACAGGGTCGCTAGCAGCAGCATCGAGGGGATTGGCCGAGACCTTAACGTCTGGTTTGGGTTGGTGGTCCACTGGAGCGTAAACTCATGTTTTTTGGAAAATCAGATGTCTGTACGCATTAAGAATAAAGCTGTTGTCGTTTCAGAGCAGCAGTCCAGCAGGTGGAGATAGAGGGTAACAAGAGGACCTCAGCTTCTCCGATATTTCTAGAACTGGACTGGTTTTTCACAGTTTAAGGCTGTGTTCCAGTTTTCAATGGTGGAATTAGTCTTTGGAACTATTTCTTTTATTATTATTTTCACCGGAGTTTCCAGAATAACCCACACTGCAAGGATTTTAAGCAGTGGTGTAGTGAATAGTATGCAAACACATACGTATGCTAATTTGTGCACTTTAAGGGAAAAGATGTCTTTATTTTTCACTAGATATTCTCAAAGCATTTGTTTGATAAGTGCTTGCATGAGAAGACAGATCCCTGGGCCATTGATAGCACACAGTAATGGCTTTGCAGAATTCTAGAGCCAAACTCTCTTTCTAATATTTACTAGACTTGGTCTTAGCTTGTGATCCCAGGCAATGTTCCAAGCTTGTCTCTGACATAGCTATTTCATCCATAAAATGGGGTTACTAGCAGTGTTAATGAAATAGTTGATGGAAATGAGTCTAGACTTCCCCAAGAGTTCAGTAACTCTTGGCAACATTTTAATAGGTCATGCTGATATAAAGACTCTCAAAATCCATTATCCCCTAAGATGTTAAATACAATTGTATGAATCATGTTTGCATATTAAGAAATATGAGATAGACAGGTTAAATAACTTGTATAAGATCATGCAGTAAAGTTAATGACAAAATGAGATTCTAGAAAAAAATTTTAAAAATACAAAAAACGTTTACCATAATTGGCTGCTATAAAAACCTTATATTAATGATTTAAGCCTAAATTCTGATTCTGAATTTCATTTTACAGTTGAAAAAAGTTATCCCATGTGGTACTATATCCAATGTTAGCTTAAACTTGTATTACAAAAAGCAAAACATATCCTAGAAGAGTCCAGTGTATCTTACAGAAAGATAACTTCATTACAGTGTGTTTTGTAAACACTGAGAATTCTCTTAGGTTTTTTTACATACTTGAAAACTTTCTTTATATCCATAACTATATATGGTATACATACCTGATGACATTTTAGATGTAAAAAAGAATGAAGTTATGTAGTTTGCAGAAATATGAATGCAACTAGAGATAAACATATTAAGCAGTCTCATAATACAAATGTTGTATATTTTCATTGCAAAAATCATACATATATATTTTATGAAAGTTATAATATAGCTATCTTGGGGACAATAAGATAGGGATGAGGAAGGGAGGGGAAGGTAGGAAGATATGGGGAGTAATATGTCCAATATACCAGTATATACTTGTATGGGCAAATGTCTTTATGTATCATGTACAATGAATGTACAAAATGACCTTTTTGACACAGGATCTTATTACATAGTTCTGGCAATACTGGAACACACTATGTAGATCAGACAGGCCTCAAACTTACAGAGATACACCTGTCTTTGCCTCCTAAGTCCTAGGATTAAAGGTATGTACCATCATGCCCAGCCTACAAAATGATTAAGTACAGCATTTCTTGATGTTGATCTCTTGCGAGCTTCCTCCTCATCAATTTATTTTCTTGACCTCCCTTCTTTCTCAACAAACTTAGAGGAAAATTGCTTAGCCAGGGTTTCAAAGATTTCAGTTCTGATATACCCATTAGACTTCATTTTTATGCATCTTAGTAGTGTCAGTCTCATTGACAAGACCAATAAGTGCTACTAAGAATTTGTCTGGCCTAACCCATGCATTATTTTTCACCCTGTTGCTTCTTGAACTCTAAATACCATATTTCTTTTATTTTTCTTTATCATCTCAGTCTTTTTCCTCATCCTTTCCCTGTGTGCTTTACTGTCTACTTCATATGTATTGTTATTCTAGTTATATGTATTGTTATTCTAGTTATATTCTTAGCTCTCTCTTAGTCTTACATTACAATGAATTTCTGGATGATCTCACCCCTCACTCAGCTTCATCTAATGACTGAAGATAATGGCTAAGCACTTTAAGACCACAGTCTAGTCATCTTGCTGTAACTCTAGATTATTACATCCACCTGCCTATCATATATCTCACAAGCACCTCCATGCTCTCCTAAAACTAAACTAATCATTTCTCCTTTTTTTTTCAAATTTAAGATACTACTAATTAATTCGCTTACCAAAATCACAAACTGGCTATAATTCTAAAGAAATATTGATGGGTCCTGGAAGCCTCTTGCTTCTCTGCCAACTGGGACATTCTAGTGGCTACTCCCAGTTCCCCATGCTCCACTGTTACCTGTTTTTATTCACTTTTTTGACCCTCTGTACTACTCTCCTGTCTCTTCTGATGCCTGATCCTGTTCCCCTTTTTTCCTTTCCCCTCCTCTCTCTCTCCTAGATCCCTTCTTCTCTCTAGCCCCTATGATTACTTTGTTCCACATTCTATGCAGGATTGAAGCCTCTATACTTTGACCTTCCCTCTCCTTAAGCTTCATATGGATATTCTGAGCTTTTGGTCCCAGGAACCAACAGTTATGACTTTAGACAAAATAGCTAACAAAGGGGAGATACAACCTGTAGAGATCACCTCCAGTAGATAGACATGGTTCCCACCCCAGTTGAGGGATGGGGCCACCCAGCCATTTCAAAATTTTTAACCCAGAAATATTCCTGTCCAAAGGAAAGAAAGAGACAAAGAAATGGAACAGAAACTGAAGGAAAGGCCATCCAGAGACTGCCCCATCATATATAGACACCAAATCCCCACACCATCGCTGATTCCAACAAGTACTTGCTGACAGGAGCATGGTATGGCTGTTCCCTGATTGGTTCTGCCAGCACCTGACTAATATAAATGCAGATACTCACAGCCTACCATTGGACTCATCTGGGGACCTCAGTGGAAGAGCTAGGGGAAGGAATAAAAGAGCTGTAGGGGATTGCATCCCTATAGGAAGAACAATATCAACTAACTGGACCACCCAGAGCTCCCAGGCTCTAAACCACTAACCAAAGAGTATAAATGGAGGGAGCCATGTCTCGAGATACAAATGTCGCCAAGGATAGCCTTATCTAACATCAAAGGGAGGATAGGCCCTTGGTCCTATGGAGGCTTGATGCCCCAGCATAGGAAGATGCTAGAGTGGTGAGGTGGGAATGGGTAAGTGAGTAGAGGAGCACCCTCATAGAGGCAAAGGGGAGGGAGAAGAGGAGGGATGGGATTTGATGGGGGTTTGTAGATGGGTAATGGAGAAGGGGGATATCATTTGTAATTTAAACGAATAAAATGATTATTAAAAAGAAATGTAATTACTGAATTAGCAATAACACATTATTTTCTTCTTTCAATGTTTTATTCCTTTTAAAATTTGAATATATAATCTTACTATTTCTCCTCTTCTTTTCTCCTTACAATCCTCTTATGATTACCCCTTTTGTTCTCTCTCAAATTATGGTCCCTTTGTCTTTAAAACACACACACACATACACGCACACAATATACACCACGTGTGTGTTATATTATGCTGTATATTATATATGTATATCATAAATTTAAAAATATACCTTATTAAGTATATTTGCTGTTACTTGTACATATATGATTTCAGGACCTCAATTTACATTGGATAATAAATTAAGGGATTCATCCTTAGAAAGACAGTTTCTCTTGCTCTCAGCTTCTTTAGTAACCTATAGTTCTTTGTATAGGGATGGAGAACAATAAGATATACCTTCCATGTTAGCATGTTTATTGGTGTTGTAGTTCTTCAAATCTTATTTGGACAGCCATATAACTGATATATCATATCTGCAGCTTCCCTGTCATTTCTAGGAATCACAATCTCATAGCAAATTTCCTGTCCCTCTGGATCTTACAATCTTTCTACGATCTATTCCAAGATGTTCATTAAGCCTTATGTAGATGTAAGAGTTGTGTTGTAGCTGTATCAAATGGGGCTGAGTAGCATATGATCAGATGTTTTCTGTATTTTGTGCAGTTATTTTCTGTATTGGTCTCCATAGGTTACAAACAGAAGTATCTTTGTATATGTGTAAGAGCTACACATTTTTTTTGGTATAAAAATAAGTATTCAGAATGCAGTTAGAAATTAGTTTAGAAAAGTGGCAGTAAAATGTTTTCATCCAAGATCTATGTCTTCACTAGCCCTGTGTAGTTGGTTATATTTATAATACCAGGAATGATTTTCCAACTGTTGAATGTCACTTAAGTACAACTAGATAGCTGTTGGTACCACCAAACCTGAGTGTAGAGTACCACTATTATACCCTTGGGGTTATATCATTATAATATATATTGTTGTGGTTTGTAGACATCACAGCTCATTAGGATCATTCATTGTTTCTCTTTCTTGGACACTTACACACTACTTTCCAGTACTATAAAAGTTGGTCTTTAGGGAGGATGCTTTCAAATTCTATAGAGTCCAGATCCTCCAATCTCTGGGTCCAAAGTGAATGATGTCTTCAGCAATATAAACTTACCCTCAACCTCTGAGAGATAACCATAAGCAAGAGCAATAGCCGGTAGGGTTTGGGGAATCTTTTGTGTTTCCTTGACTAAAAATCAAAAGGGGCTTTCTCACATCATTTTTTAGATATTCTATGACTCTTTGGGGGAAAATTTCCAGCCCAAGAGTTATAATTTCATTTAAACTATATATGTATGTGTGTATACATACACTTATATGTATTATATGCAATTACTCTTCATGATGTTTTCAAGTATATTTGATGCAATTTCTCCCTCCTACCATCCACTCCCTCTGGATTGACCTCCGATTAAAATCTCCCTCATATTTTCTCATTTTTCCTGTCATATCACTCGTACCCTGCTATTTTCCTCTCTAGTGTCCCTCACATATTCCATTTTTATTTCCATGGTTTTTGAAGTTATTTAAGGTTATATATTTTTAACTAAAGATTTGGAGCTAAGAACCATGGATGAAAGACAACATGTGATGTTTGTATTTCTGTATCTGAGTTAATTCACTTAATATACCCAACATAATACTTCTGCTTCCATCTATTTACCTGCAATTTTCTTTACAGCTGTCTTTACTATACCCTGTGATGTGTATGTACCCATTTTCAGTTTATGTTCATCAGTTGAATGACATGCAATTTTTTCTATTTTCTAGCTATTTTGAATAGAGTACCAGTAAACACAGCTGAGCAAGTTTGATAAATTATTTTAGCATCAGTTCATAGTACATAAAATGGGACATAGGGAGTTACTCAAAATGGAATTAAGAGGGGGTAAGGCAGAAAAAAAGGGATGTGATTTGCTTCTGATTTCTAGCTTAAACTAGAAACTCCGTAATAGTGATTGTAGGCTTATATTTTTCAGAGCCTACTTTAAATATGGGTTCATAAACACTTTATCATCCCTTCTAGCCCACCAGAGGTAGAGGAAAAGGAAGGTTATTAGGATACAATGGAAGGGGAGTTCAGTTCACAGGAAAAAGCAACAGCAGCTAGATCCTCTTGCAAACACTTCATAAACTTACCAGCAGTCCAGTTTGATAATGTCAGGATAGCAAACACAAATCAGCAGAGGTGGCATGACCTATGAGAATCAGCTAGGCCTCAGATGAAACTGCATAAGGAGGGTCCAGGACCACCAGAGACACCAGGAGACATTCTTTACTGTGCCTCTCTCTACAAAGCAGAGATTATTGAAGACATGAGATCAAGAAGCATTACAAAGCTAGCAATGCAAGCAAGCTGCACTCCATCACTATTCTTTGACTCCTATTTATATTTCCTCCAAATATGTGTCCTCTAAGGGTCTTGCCTGAGTCTGTCTTAACAAAACTGACCTCACTCTGTCAACTGGCCCAAGTCCAAGAAAGTGGCAAGAAGCCTCAGGAATCTCACGAGAAGGTGTTTTGTTGTTTTTTGTGCCTTTCTCTCTATAGTGTCATGACAAATGGAGCTCAACCAGAAAGTGTAAGGTAAACCAATACATGGATGTCATTAGTGAAGAATCCTTCATCAAGAAACCTTTCATGTGCTTGCTTTAGCAAGCATCCTTTTACCCATGGCCACTTGAACACACTTTTCCTTCACATGTCTACTTTAGAAAAACATCATTCAACACAACTGACTTTCCAAAGGAACCAGAAGTTTCCACTTCAAGTGATGTTCTGAGTTGTGAACAATATGATGAGTGCATTTAGCATGTAAAAGAGTAATCCAATTTGAGATGGTATGAGTATATAAAAATCAGTTTTGATTTCTTTTTTTTTTTAAGATTTATTTAGCTGACTTCAGACACACCAGAAGAGGGCATCAGACTTCATTACAGGTGGTTGTGAGCCACCATGTGGTTGCTGGGATTTGAACTCCAGACCTTCAGAAGAGCAGTCAGTGCTCTTACCTGCTGAGCCATCTCGCCAGCCCTCAGTTTTGATTTCTTAAAGCACAGTAAAATAATGATACTTATTAAAATAGTAAATAATGGTAAATTATTAAAATTAATTTAAGTTAGGTTTTGTTATTGAAACCTAGAATATGGATGAAATTATATAATGGATTCATAAAAGAAGGGAGTTAAAGTATGAATCTCAAAGATGACTAACATTCAACTGTTTGATGGAGGATTAGGAAGTGACAATGAAGACTGAGATATAAAATACAGAGACATCAGAGTAAAACAAGTAGCAAGTAATTTCCAAGAAGCCAAGAGAAGGGTATATTTTTAAAAACTGGTTAAAGATCAGGAATAAATAATATATCCATCCATTGGATACTTAGATTATAAAGTGCATATAATATATTATAAAATTCACAAAATTTTACAATAGTTAGAATTGAATGATGCTTAGAAGTAAGAGACCAAATAAACAAGTATGTCACAGACTTGCAGTTATTTGCATATTCATTAATAATTTTGATAATTTAGTATGGTTCATGAAGGATATTAAAATAAGTAATATATTATTCCTTCCTCCAGGGACCTTGACAATGTTCCTTTACTTTATACTAGAGAGAGTCAATATATTTATCAGATGAAGAATAGCTTCATAGAAAATATACAGAGACTGTACAATGAACTTGTCTTAATAATTTCAAACTCCTTGAATTTTCTTAACTATGTCATTTTCAATCACAGAACATAACTTTACTGATTAGTTTTATGTCAGCTTGATGCAATCTAGAGTCATCTGAAAAGAAAGAATGTCAACTGAGAAAATTCCTTCATAAAATCTGACTGAAGGACACTTCTTATTAGATATTTTCTTTATTTACATTTCAAATGATATCTCCTTTCCTGGTTTCCCCTCAGAAAAAAAAATAAAACAAACAAACAAAAACAAAAAATCCCTGTTCCCTCCCATCTCCCTCTGCTTACCATCTCACCCTCTCCCACTTCCTGACCTTGGCACTCCCCTACACTAGGGCATAGAACCTTCATAGGACCAAGGGCCTCTCCTCCTATTGATGACTGACTAGGCCATCCTCTGATACATATGCAGCTGGAGCCATGAGTCCCACCATGTGTACTCTTTGGTTGGAGTTTTAGTTCCTGGGAGCTCTGAGGGTACTAGTTAGTTCATATTGTTGTTCCTCCTAAGGGGCTGTAAATTCTTCAGCTCCTTGGGTCCTTTTTCTAGTTCCTTCATTGGGGACCCTGTGCTCAGTCCAATGGATGGCTGTGAGTCTCTACTTCTGTATTAGTCAAGTACTGTCAGAGCCTCTCAAGAGTCAGCTATATCAGGCTCCTGTCAGTAAGCACTTGCTGGCATCCATAATAGTGTCTGCGTTTGGTGATTGAATATGGGAAGGATTCCTAGGTGGAGCAGTCTCTGGATTGTCCTTCCTTCAGTCTCTGCTCCATAGTTTGTCTCTGCAACTCCTCCCATGGGTATTTTGTTCCCCCTTCTAAGAAGGAATGAAGTATCCACACTTTGGTCTTCCTTCTTCTTGAGTTTCTTGTGGTTTGTGGATTGTATTTTGGGTATTCCGAGCTTCTGGGTTAATATCCATTTAATAGTAATGCATACCATGTGTGTTCTTTTGTGATTGGGTTACTTCACTCAAGATAATATCTTCCAGATCCATCCATTTCCCTAAGAATTTCATAAATTCATTGTTTTTAATAGCTGAGTAGTACTCCATTGTGTATATGTACCACATTTTCTGTATCCATTCCTCTGTTGAGAGACATCTGGGTTCTTTACAGCTTCTGGCTATTATAAATAAGGCTGCTATGAATAGTGGAGCCTGTGTCCTTATTGCATGTTAGAGCATCTTCTGGGTATATGACCAGAAGTGGTACAGAGACTGTACAATGAACTTGTCTTAATAATTTCAAACTCCTTGAATTTTTCATCTTTCTTAACTATGTCATTTTCAATCCCAGAACATAACTCTATTGAGTAGTTTTATGTCATCTTGATGTAACCTAGAGTCATCTGAAAGGAAAGAATGTCAACTGAGAAAATGCCTCCATAAAATCTGGCTGTAGGACATTTTTTAAATTAGTGATTGATGTGGGAGGGCCCAGTCCTTTGTGGATGATGTCATCCCTAGGCTGATTTGAGTTGTATAAGAAAGCAAGTTGATCAAGCCATGTTGGGCAAACCAATAAGCAGTACCCCAAATGTGGCCTCAGCAACAGTTCCTGTTTACAGGTTTCTTCTCTGTTGAATTCTTTTATTTTTAATTTATTTATTTACATCCTAAATGCTGCCCCCTTCCAGTACTCCCACACAGAGTTCCTCCCCATTCCCCCTTCTCCTCTCCTCTGAGAGGGTGGCCCCTGGGTATCCTTCCACCCTGGTGCATCATGTCTCTACAGGATTGTGCACATCCTTTCCCACTGAGGCCAGACAAGGCAGCCTTCTACTACATATGTGCCTGGAGCCAGGGACTGGTCATGTATGCTGTTTGGTTGGTGGCTTAGTCTCTAGGAGTGCCCAGAGATCCCAGTTAGTTGATGCTGTTGGTCTTCTTGTGAGGTTGCCATCCTCTTTAGCTTCTTCAGTTCTTATTCTAACTCTTCCACCAGGGTCAGGACCTCAGTTCAATGGTTGGCTGTGAGTATCTGCATCTGTCTCAGTCAGCTGCTAGGTGGAGCCTCTCACAGGACAGCCAGCAAAGAACATACTTACATTGACAGGGATTGTGGTACCTGCCCATGGGATGCATCTCAATTTGGGCAGGTCACTGGTTGGCCATTCCCTCAGTCTCTGCTCTATCTTTGTTCTTGCATTTCTTTTAGACAGGACAAATTTTGGGTCAAAAGTTTTGTAGGTGAATTGCTATCCCCATCACTCCACTGGGAGTCCTATCTGGCTACTGGAAGTGGTCTCTTCATGTTCCATATACCCACTGTTGGAACCTCCTGCATGCCTAAGACAGGTAGTGCCAGCCAGGCAACAATATATCTAACCATTTGTCTCTTTGCTAAAACATAGTCACTAAATGCTTGTGTAAATGAATGCTCTTCCATTCTGGGACTTAAAAAACACATGCCTTGTTGTCATGTTTGCTAAGGGCAAGAAAAGTTAGAGCTATAGTTTCAGTGCCATCTTGCTTTTGTTTGAGTTCCTGACTTCCTTTAGTGATGGACTATGATATGGAAGTATAGGCTAAATAAACGCTTTCCTCTCCAACTTGCTTTTTTGTCATGGTGTTTCATCATAGCAATAGTAACACTAACTGGGATAATAAAGCATGCTATGAGATATCTGGATATAAAGATTATATCAATTCAAATCCCAACTACAGTGGAGTATCTATCTTGCCAATCATAATTATTTATTAACTAATATCTGACTTTGAATCTCTTGTCTCACCCTTTTTCAATGCATTTTTCAAAGTATATGATACCATCTGTATCTATAAGAGTTGAGTATTTCACTCAGCTACTAAAGTTTTGCTAATGCTTTGAAAATATTAGAGCTTTTGTTTTATCTTGGCTGTCTTTGGTAAGGGTTATATCAAGTCTAATATTCAGAACAAGAAATCTACTTTATATCACAATAAACTTTGAAAACTGAGAGTTTAGTATAAATAAAAATATAACATTGCTCAATAAGACTAAAAGTTATTGTTATGATTTGAATATCTGTCACCTTCCAAGCTCATTTTGAAATCTGCTTGGCATTTTAACAGCCTTAAAATATAAGATGTTTAAGAAGTTTCTGGGACATTATGTTTCTTTTCTCATGAATAGATTTATACCATTACCACAATTGTAGGTTTTCTATGAATAAATGCAAGTTTGAATGCCAATTGCTGCTCCCGAACCAAGGGTTTCATTTCTTCTTGCTCCTCATCCTTTTGCTATAGCTGTCAGTAGCAAAGGCTCCCAACAAATGCTGGTGACTTTATCTTGGAGGTATGAGCTTCAGAGCTGTGATTAATAAATTTCTGTTCAGCAAAATTTACCAAGTATATAATATGATAGCCAAAAATGGATGACAAGGTCTAACTCTTAGCAGACCAAAAAATTAGACCAGGATATAAAGTTGTATTCAGGAATTAAGAAGAGAAGACACAAATGAGCAGTGTTAGGATACCAAGGAGTTTAGTATTAGTGTCATGAAGTTAAAATCAATGAATGAAAGAATAGTCTGTTTAAAAGGTAGTGTTGTGATAACTGTCTAAGCTATACTAAAGTGGTAGTTAAAAATAAATTATACATGCAATACCTGAAGCCCATAGTTTATAAAAGCATTGAAAAATATGATGGTCAATTTTCAATTTTGGAGTAAAGGAGATTTTTGTAAGGCACAAACATGAAACACTACATATCTTAGTTCCATTTCCTGATGTTGCAAAATACCCCCCAAAAAGCAAAGTTAACGAAGAAAGTGATTGTTTTTGTTTGAATTCTAGCTTGTAATCTATCACTGGGTTGAGTGTAAATGAAGGAAAAAGATTTTGAAGCAGCTAGTCACATTCCCAGTCAGGATGGAGAAAAAATACATACATGTATGGTTATTAGTACACAACTTCTTTTCCATGTTTATATGTTCTGGACTCAAACCCAAGAAATGGCACTACCCACAATAGGTAGATCTTCCCATTTCAATTAATATAATCAAGAAAATTCATCACAGATATGCCCACAGTCTAACCTAATCTAGAAATAATTAGTTTAGAAAATTATTTATTTAGACTCTCTTCCCAGGTGATTCTATATTGTGTTATGTAGACAATTAAAACCAATCATCAAAATTTCATCCCTGGCTAATTTGACAAACACATCACCTTAAGCCATAACCTTCCATACCCATTCCCCAAAGTCTCATTCTTTTTAATTAGGATTTTATTAGATATTTTCTTTATTTATATTTCCAATGTGATCTGCCTTCCTGGTTTCCCCTCCCAAAACCTCCTATCCCATCTCCCTCTCCTTGCTCATCAACATACACACTCCTGCTTCCTTGCCCTGGCATTCCCCTACACTGGGGCATCCAGCCTTCACAGGAACAAGGGCCTTTCCTCTCACTGATGTCCAACAAGGGAATCCTCTGCTTCATACGCAGCTAGAGCCATGGGTCCCACCATGTGTTCTCTTTGGTTGGTGGTTTAGTCCCTGGGAGCTCTGGGGCTACTGGTTGGTTCATATTGTTTTTCCTCCTATGGGGCTGCAAACCCCTTCAGCTCCTCTGGTCCTTTCTCTAGCTCCTCCATTGGGGACCCTGTGCTCAGTCCAATGGTTGGCTGCTATCATTCAGCTCTGTATTTGTCAGGCACTGTCAGAGCCTATCAGGAGAAGGCTAGAACAGGTTGCAGTCAGCAAGCATTTGTTAGCATCCACAATAGTGTCTGGATTTGTATCCCCAGGTGGGGCTGTTTCTGGATGGCCTTTCTTTCAGAATCTGTTCCACACTTTGTCTCTGTATCTCCTCCCATGGGTATTTTGTTTCCCCTTCTAAGAAGGATCAAAGTATCCACACTTTGGTCTTCCTTCTTCTTGAGTTTCTTTTGGTCTGTGAATTGTATCTTGGGTATTCTGAGCTTCTGGGCTAATATCCACTTATTAGTGAGTACATTTCATGTGTGTTTTTTACTTTAAGTACAATCCAACTTTATTAGCTCATAATGTCTTTAAATTTTCCAACTACTTAAAGGCCCAAAGTACCTGAATTGTGAGCTCCTATAAAATCCAAAGCAAAGTGTATACTTATAGAATTAGAATTACTAGCAGAAAATCCAATACCAAACTGTATCTTGATGTCCTTAGTGTTAAGCTTGTCATGCAATCCTCTGAATTCCAAAGGGCTTAGGTAGCCTTACCTTCTAGCTCTGTCATCTGAAAGCATCACAGCTTCTCTCATACACTTAGGCCAGCTCTACTCCACACTTGAAACTCTCCTTGTCAGAGAGAATCTTCACATTTCTGATATCTTGAGGTCATCATTGCAACTTAAAGCTTCACCTTCAAAG
>JADRCC010190783.1:0-13548 GCA_019843855.1 Hylomyscus alleni
AAAAAAAAAAAAAGAAAACCTTGTCTATCCCTAAGTCTCTGAGTATTTTATTTTATCATGAAAGGATGTTGGTTCTTTGCCACCTCCGATCATACAAAGTTTTTCTCTCCTTCTCTCAGAATACATAAATGTAATATATATCCTTTGGTTTCCATATGCTGAACCACCCCATAATTCTTGGACAGAACCTCTTGCTTTTTGTTTTGTTTTGTTTTTTTCGAGACAGGGTTTCTCTGTGTAACCCTGGCTGTCCTGGAACTCACTCTGTAGACCAGGCTGGCCTCAAACTCAGAAATCCGCCTGCCTCTGCCTCCCAAGTGCTGGGATTAAAGGCGTGCGCCACCACCGCCCGGCAACATCTGTATTTGTAATGGATAGTGGTGTGCAGTTTTCTTGTTCTGTGGTTGTCTGGCTTGGCATCAGGGTAATGCTGGATTTACAGGTTTGCAAGTGTTCTTGTCCAAGTTTAATAGAGTTCACTAGTAAAGTCATCTCGACCGGGGCTTTTATTGTTTTGCCAACCTTTGATTACTGGTTTATTTTCTTTATTTGCTATGAGTTTGTTCAGATTTTTATTTCTTCTGAGTTCAGTGTTGATAGTTTGTGTGTTTCTAGGAATGTGTCTCCTTAGAGTATACTATGTAATTTGTTCTCATAAAATTATTCAAGTATTACCTGCTGGTCCAATGTTCCTGCCTTCACTTCTGGTCTCAGTTATTCAGATCGTTGTTTTCTTTCTCAGTCCAGCTAGGAGTTTGTTGATTTCCAAATGACTCCTGGCTCCATCACCTCCCTCTCTTGTCTTATTCTCATCTATAATATTTGCTCTGGTCTTTTTAAAATTCACCCATGATTTTATTTTATATGCATGTAGGTACCTGAGTGTACGTACATGCACAACATGGGTCAGGAGCCCATGGAAACCAGAAGAGGGTGTTGGCTTCCCCCCCTGAACTTCAGTTACTGAAAGTTGTGAGTCACCGTGCGGTCCTGGGAACTGAACCTTGGTCCACTGGAAGAGCAGTAAATGTCATTAACCATGGAGCCACCTCTTAGCCCTCCCCACCTTCCCCCTTAATCTTCTTTGCATCCCTCCTCCCCCTCCTCATCTTCCCTCTCCCCTCTTACTGCTTTCCAGGCTGGAGGGTTGATCCAGGCCCTGTGTGTGTCAAGGAAGCATACTATCATTGAGTCATATTCCCAGTCTCTTCCTGACCTTTTGTATTTTTTATTTTGAGATGAGGTCTCACCAAGTTCCACAGGCTAGCCTTGCACTAGCTCTGTATCCCAGGCAGGCCTTGAACTTAGGATCCCCTCCTTAGCCTCTCAGGTAGCAGAGGTTACCCTCAGACTCAGCAAAAGCTTCCCTTTGTTCTGTATTGCAGGTGTCTAGCACTGTGCTAGCCCTCTGAGTGCGGTCACTGAAGTCCGATTTTGGCATGCCTCACTTAACTCTTGTTCATCACAAGATCCTTTAAACTTTTCCCTTTCCAGTGTGATCTCTTTTTGACCCTGTGACAGCTGGCCTCGGTTGTCAATCAACCAAACCCCAAGTGGCAGGGCCCAGCTGTGGGAGGTTTTCTTGGTTGGATCATTTGAGGTCGAAAGACTCACGGTAAACCTGGACAAGACTTTCTGGTTGTAGCTCACATAAAAAGACATGACAAAGGAAGCTCTTGCTTTTCACCTGCCTGCCCTCACTGTCCATGGCAAGTTCATCCATCCTGCCACAGAAGCGGTCCTTCACTGGCCTGAGGACCTTCTTCTGCAGGAATCCAATACAGACCAGAGACCAGCAGATCTCTAAGGATCCCCGAGACTCCAGCACTAGATTGGAACTTCTGAGACATCCAGGTACGTGGACTAATCAACTACTTGTCTCTAGGCCTTTCCCTGAGGAGGTCATTGTTGGACTGCTCAGTCCACAGCTCGTCAGCCATACTAATAACCCTCCACTTGATGTATATGCATACATTCAATATATGTATATGTTCATTCTATCGGTTTGGCTCCTCTAGAGAATGGTGACAAGCGCAAACACTGGTAACCTAAAAATATGTTTCTTAAAGTTGTTTTTATCATTATGATCATTAACTCCATCACTGTTGTTGTTTTGAATAGCGTGTGTGTCCATGGTGGGGAGGAGTGCGTGTCATCACACACACGTGGAGATCAGAGGATGGCTTTGTGGACTGGTTCTTTCCTTCCACCTCATGTGAGCTTTGGGGATCAAATTCAGGTTAATGGGCTGGGTGCTGGTGATTGTGAGGTATCCCCTACTAAGTGTGGAAGACCACTCAGACACAGTTTAAGTCAATAAAAAATCATTATAAGCAACCACACGGAGTGTTCAGGATTCCAGTGTAGCCCCGAGCCTTTCTCAGGGTGAGCTTTTAAGCACAAAAACCATAGAGACACACTTCAGTTAACAAGAACCGGAAGTCAGAAGCAAAAGTACAGAAGCCAAAACTCAAGGTTAGCACATTTGAGACTCCCAGAACTATGGGCTAGGTCTTTGTTTTGCTTTTGGCAGGTGATGCTGCCATCATGGAGTCAGTTGTGCTGAGGTCTGGGGGCTGACATAGCCTTTGGCTCAATCTATCCACTGAAGGTAACTTCAGTGACCATAACCTTATTTCTAGGGGATCCTTTTGCACTCACCAAGTCTTACTCTGCCTTTTAAAGTCTAATGTCTGTGCTGTTTGAGGCAGTCTCACTTACCACTCAAACACATGAAAGCACACTGTCTGTGCTGATTCTCATCGGATCGGAAACCGCTGTTTCTGCCAGCATTGTTCGGATCTGGTTTCCACATTAGTTATGACTGAAAATCATGTTTTTTTGAAATATTATCTGTATGGACTGTTTTAAGCCTGGGCTTAACACGCTTTCTTCTAGAAAGAATCTCTTTTTGTCTGTTGAGTGTTCCTTGGGCATAGAGGAGAGACACCCCCAACACGAAGTAATTATAAAGTTTTTAAAATCACGGACTGGTGTGATGGCTCAGTGGGGAAGAGCACTGACTGCTCTTCGGAAGGTCATGAATTCAAATCCCAGCAACCACGTGGTGGCTCACAACCACCCATAATGAGATCTGACGCCCTCTTCTGGTGCATCTGAAGACAGCTACAGTGTATTTACATGTAATAAATAAATCTAAAAAAAATGTTCTTTTAAAAAAAAAGTTTTTAAAATCACACATTAATGTCCGTTCAGCTCTAAATATACGCAAGCGCAGCCTTCTTGGAAGGGCCAGAGAGAACTTTTGTTGTCTTTGACTCCCACCCAGACTAAGAAGGAGATAATGTGTTTGTCATTTTCCCTACAGGAGCATATCCTCCCACTGAGAAGGGCCCGATGTGATCTTGAGTGGAGCTAGATCTCCTTACATGTGGCCCCAGTGAAACCTGGGCTCCAGCCCTAGGGACTGGCACCTATGAATGCAAACTCCATCTACAGAGGCTCCTCCCCCCCACCCCAATTGCAATCACCCCCATGTAATGATTTACATTTTCAAAGAAAAGACTCTGGACTGCCAGAGGGCTCAGTAGGTAAAGGAACGTATTGACCTCACAACCCCGATGCCTTGTGATGTGAGTTTGATCTCCAAAGCGTCCATGGAAGAGAGAACCAACTCCACAAAGGCTTTCCTCTGGTGTCCACACTTGCATGGAAGCAAGCACATCCCCCACTGCACACACACCCCACAGGCATATACAAACAATAAATAAAATCAATTACATTTAAACAACGAGAAACCCCACAAAGCCAGGCGTAATAGCTCACAGATGCATTCTGATATAGAGGCTGTAGACAGCTTCACCTATGCAAGATCGTAATTCAAAATACCAAAACCCAAAGGAAGAAAGAAAAAAAAAAAAAAGAACCAAAGTGTGTGTGTGTGTGTGTGTGTGTGTGTGTGTGTGTGTGTATGTGTCCAGGTGTGCGTGGTGTACAACAGGGGGATAGTGAGGGTGTCCTCGAACTTGTGCACAGCTGTCAGAGATGATTATTCCCTATTCCATGGATAGCTTCTGGATTCAGATCTAGAAGCTTTCTGTGCAATCCTGCTTAGACCGTGCAAATCTGTTTAGAACTTATCAGTCTACTCCACAGGGCCTTCCCGTTGGTCCCACGGTTGCCTGTGGTTTTGCCCACTTTCCCCTCTGCTGCCAAAAGACCTTCCTCTTTACTGGCTTGGAATTTTTCACTTTGCCGTTTTTTTGCTCTCTCTGAAATCGTGCTATTTGTATTAGATATTCATTGGTGTTAACAAGAACTGGTCTGCTTTTAACAATTGCTTTTAAATTATGGAGGAGAAAAGGCTTGTCAGCCATTAGAGTTTAATGTGAGAGTGTTAAAGCAAGACTTTCCGAACTCGGCAGAGCAGGGCAGGGCTGAGGGGTAGAAGTGGAACTCTGCAAATTGGGCTGTCAGAGCTGGGCTTGCTGGGCAGAACAAGAACACAGGGATAGCTCCTTCTAGCCACCTGCCTCCGCCTGCCTCGAGCCCTTCCTGGCCTAGAGCTCAGTTGACATTAGGATCCTATCCCCTTACAGATACACTTGACTTTCAAGAGTTTGAAGATCATTTTATGTATTTGTTGTTGCTTTGGCTTTGTGGTTTTGTCTCTTTATTTTGTTTTGAGACAAGGTCTTGTAGGTAGCCCAGGCTGGCACCGAACTCAGGTTCCTTGTACTTTAGTCTTCTGAATATGGGATTACAGGTAGGAACTGCCATGCCTGACTTCCTGAGAAGGACCAACTAGCATGTGAAAGAACAGGGAAGTCTACCTCCATTACTGGGGAAGCACTCCTCCATGCGGATGGGGCTGCATGGGGTAACGTGTGGCTTCTTTCACACCCATCTGTCTGTCTGCTTTCCCTAGTGAGAATACCCGCTTCCTCTCAGGTTGGATTGCAGGTCTTTCTGTTCTCACACCAATGCAATGTGTCCTTCGGCTTTGGCTTGGCCAGCAGGAAAGCTTTGTTGGACTTCTCCTCGCCTCCCACTGCACTGACTTTTCAATTTGTTCTGAGCCTGGGCAGAAAATAGGAGTGCTATTTATTGGATTCTTTCCATCTCCTTTTAAAGGTGTCTGGGATTCCAATGTCTGCTGAACCAAACCTAATAAGTAAAGGAATCTTCCGACTAGCTCCTCCCAGATGCTTTTTTTTAAAAAGAAGGCACACACCTTTAAGCCCAGCACTCAGGAGATGGAGACAGGCTGATGTTGAGTTCAGGGTCAGCCTGGTCTACCTCCACAACAACAATAACTGAAAAAGAAGAGGAGGAGGGGTGGGGTGGGGAGGGGAGGGAGAGGAAGGGGAGGAGGTGGCAGGAGCTGCAGAACCTTTGTTGAGAATCGGGCATGACAAGTGTTACAAGAATGTGTTCACACAGTCACTTATTCATGAATCTGGTGAATGGAAGATGTGAGGATTCCCACCTGCTGGTATGGGAATTTTATTATTAGTGATGTTCCCTTGTGCAGGTACATTAGGGTGCACTGATGGGTGTCCCGTGAGCAGATATGACTCTCTCCTGGATTCAGTCTATTTAACCGTTCTTTCCTGTGGAACCAGCCCCTCCTCTTCCCTTCTGAACTCTTGCCACTTCTGTGTCTCTGTCTGTGGCTCCCAAGACCAAGAGGCCTTACTCCTGCTGTCCTGACAGATGTATGGAGTGGTTCCTAGGCTTGGAACCCTGGTCATAAACCCAGAAAGGCTACCGAGGACAGGGAGAGGCCTGTGGGAAAGATGACTTGTGTTCAAGGGGGGAAACTTCAGGGCCCGTAGTCAAGTCCTGGCAAACCCTTTCATGCAAGATTTACTCCCACTCCTCCCTATGCTGCTATAGCAGGGAACCCTCCTGGTGCTCAAAACCACTGCTAGATCTGGCTGCTGAGACAATTCTCAGTTAGAATGACACATTTTCAGAGTTATCGTCGTAGGGAGGGACCCACAATGTGGCTAGCAGCACCTCTGACAAGCCACAGACAACTGAGGGAGAGTGCATTCCACCTCAGCGTTAACATGAACGAGCAGTTGGTCCGCTTCTTCAGCCCCAGAACAAATCGTGAACGCAAACAGATCCTGGGGACAGGTGAGAGGATCCATTTCCGCTTCTACACTGAAACCCACGTTTCAGATGAACCCGGAAAGAGTGGCGTGAACATGAGGGAGGGAGCACTGGAGGCCTAGGCATGAAGGAAGATGCAGGGTAAGGCTTTTAGGACACGGAAAGGGGAAAGGGAGTTGGGGAAGTCTTGGCAGGAGCCCCAAAGGGTTTGGGGCTCTACAGGGAGCCTCAAGGTCCCTGAAGATGGTGCATTCACTCGCAGCGCTCATGGCAACCACAAGGGGGCGCGCGAGCGCAGTATCTGCGCTCAGGACACCAGGGGACCAGACACGGGGCTCCCATTCCAGCTGGTCCCCAGCAAACCACCGCCTTTGGAGGAGTGGATTTTTACCTCTAAAGTAGGGCAGTTAATTTGGCAACTTCTCATGGACTGAACGAATGACCTATTCACCTACTTGTATGGAGAAAATGGAGATCTATCTACCTGTCACAGCCACCGCATAATATACCCCACAGCTGCATGTATTAAAGGAAGCCTGCAGGAGAGGCCGATGCGCACTAGGAGGGTTTTAGATGTCGAACGAGGAAGAAGGAACTTAGTGAGGACAGGGATCAACCCCGCGGGCCCTGGATAAGAGCTAGAATGGAGTAGGCTCCAAGGATTTTTCTACTCTGTAGGTTTTCTTGGAGTGTTTCTGGTTGAGGAATACACAGGTATTATGATTATACAATATATATTATATACTATGATTATATAGGAGTTATGATCGTAGAGTCTCTGCTCCAGGAGAGGTCCTTTATCCACTCCTCCCTGTACAGAGTTGAGTTAGCGCCGCTGCTCTCTGACGACGGCAGCACACATCTTGTGGTTCTTCAGACTCAGGTTCAAATCCCTATAAACCAACAGGGTGATTTGGGCTAAATCACGTAACCCTTCAAGTCTCCTTTTCTTTCCAGGTATCTTGAAAAATGAAACTGAAGCACCCTCTCCTGAGGAAGCCGTGAGCACTAGACAAGCCTCTCTGTGGAGGGAGCAGGCTCTGGACCAGGAGAGGACCCGGCTTCGGCACCAAAGTGTAGATCTTTAAGAAACATGGCCGTTTGACCCATCCAGAGCCAATCCCAGCACCCAGTGCCTGGGCTCAGCACATGCGCACTGGGCAGTTGTTCTCAGGCTGACCGCCTGTCTTGTGACAGAGCCTTCCCAGCTTCTGCCACGCCCATCTCCAACAGGGATTCTGTTGACGTCGCCGGAATGACCTCTTTCTATAATCTACCGAGTCCAGCCACAGCTCTTCTGTCACCATAGGTCCCACACCTCCTCCCTCGTTCCTATCCTCTGCTTCCAGATGGTGCCTGCAGGTGACCCACACCTGGAAAGGGTGTGCTGTTGGTGCCAGAACCCACTGCTGACACCCTCGGCAAGAGCAATAAATGCACTTTAACCACTGAGCCATCTCTCCAGCTTCCAGATGTCTGTTATACGGGGTTGTGACTTCTCAACTGGTGACAGCAGCTATTGTCAGACTCCTGTTTGGATAAGGAGATGGGCATAGCCCTGTGACGGGTCCGCAATCGCCTCTTAGAGAACGCCACATGATTTAGGCCCAGACTTGACTCACCAATAAATATCATATCAATAAATATCATGCACGTGCCCGCTCTATATACTTTCAACTGCTTAGCGAATATCAGTCAACTGCGGTGTTCCCGGCATACTTGAAATGCTATAGCTGTGAAAGACTCCTGGCTCGTTGGCCTTCATCTTTGCTGTGCAGCTTTATCACGTCCCCCGCAATCTTTGTCCCCTTACCTTGCATCATTACTGCTGCCTGCCGTGTGGATGTGTTTATTGAACACACTTCCCCGGGAAGATGCACTCATCATAAGGGCAGGGGTGGACTGGTGGTCCCCAGGGGGCCAACTAGAGATGATAAAAGCAAGAGGGAGACAAGACAAAGGTGGATATACTCAGCGGAGAAGCCACATAAACTTCCCACTGAAAGTTCCAAAAAGAGGGGAGAATTATTACGCTCAGAGAACAGAAATATATCATCAGACCAAACCTTTACAGATGACGTTCAAATTGCATAAAACAGGAGGGCTACAGAGACGGCCCAGCAATTAAGAGTACTGGTTGCTCTTTTAGAGGACCCTCTGGGTTCAATTTTTTGTATCCATACGTTGGCTCGCAGCTGTCTGTAACTCCAGATCCAGGGCATACGGTACTCTCTTCTCATCTCTGCAAGCACTGAGCACACACAAGGACTTGGTGTACCTATATACACATAAAATAAATATTTAAAAATTTACTGAAACAAATACTTTAAAATAAGTATGTTTAAGGTGCTCAAACTGATAACCGAAGGGACTTCTATGAAGTTCAGAAATAAGGCATTCCAATAGAAACTAAACAAGAAAGGGATACCTTAGCAATGAAAAAAAAATCATTGGAAAATTTGACCTAAAAATCAATTGAAAAGTGATTTAATTTGAATTTGAATTTGAAGATAGTAGGAAAAAATTAGCCTAGATTATATCACATAAAAAATCAACAATTAAAAAAGGACTAATGAAGATGAACAATTTAAAAAGTTATAATATCTTTAATCAGAGCAAAAAATAATATTCAGAAGACAAAACTGGGGATTTCCTAGATTGGAGACAGTATGAATTCTTTATAATGTGTGTATGGAAGGTACCATGCAAAGTAAATAAAAATAAGTCTACTTGTGCAAAACCCACAAGACGTACAAGACAGAGAGGCAACTGGGAAAAGCTATACAGAGAAGAGATAAACACCATTTAAAAGCTCATCTATTAGACTGTCAGCCCACTTCCCCGAAGCCACAATACCTGCCAGAAGACAATGGAAGAGTAGCTTTAAGACTCCTACGTTTACGTACCACTAAATTACCATTCAGGAAGAAGGACAAAATAAAGATATTTTAAGACACACACAGAGACTGAGAGACGTTACCTCCCACAGATGTCATTACAAGAAAAAGTAATTCATCAGGAAGAGAAATGGACCTGCAAAGAGGAGGTGGGATGCGGCTAACAGCAGCGAGCACAGGCGCAGGCACAGGCACAGATTGTCAGGGGGGTTGTTAACCTCCAGCTTTGAAAAGGTTCTGTAACTAAAGAAACGGAAAAGATGCTGTGAAAATAGAGGCGGTGTTTTTCCGACGTGATAGTTTCTATATGCTTGGCTCAGGGAGTGACACTATTAGGAGGTGTGGCCTCGTTGGAGGAAGTGTGTCACTGTGGGGGTGGACAATGAGACCCTCCTCCCAGTTGTGTGGAAGCCAGTCCTCTGTTTGCCTCTGAAACAAGATGCAGAACTCTCAGCTCCTCCAGCACCATGCCTGCCTGGATGCTGCCTTGCTTCCCACCATGACGATAATGGACCAAATCTCTGAACCTGTAAGCCATCCCTATGTTGTCCTTATAAGGGTTGTCTTGGTCGTGGTGTCTGTTCACAGCAGTGGAAAACCCTAAGACATCCAAAGATTAAAATAAAACAGTGTTCTCAAGACAATAGAAGTACTAATTTTTTTGGCAATGCCAAGATAATTTGTAGTTAAGCGTATGTATTAAAAATGTAAAGGTTGGAACTAAGGAGGTGGCTCCGTGGTCAAGCACCTCCCAAACAACTGTGAGGACTCACACAAATCTGGATGCAGCAATGCATGCAACATTCACAAACACAAATAAAAGGGCCATTATTATAGGCTTTACATTCCAAGGTAGTGGAAGAAGTGTGGAGAGCCTTGATCAGTCCAACAGAAAGAAAGAAAAGGGGAAAAAATGAAGCAAAGATAGGTTCAGGGATACAAGTAGCCGTGTGTAAGGCAGAAATGGAGTAAACTCACATTGATTATCAATCTAACCGATCAGATTTATTTCTTTACTTCATTTAACCCAAAATTATTCTATTTCTAAGTGTACTAGAAGAAAACCATAGAGTAAGATAAAAACCAAAGACAGGGAAAAGATGTATCACAAATGAAGTTGATGGAGCAAAATTACTAAATCGATTTCAGTTTGTCCTTATAGGAGGTATGAAGGAGGCATCACGTGACGATCAAGGAACACCTCTCAAGGGTTAAATTTCATACCTTACAGTGCAACCTCAGCGTATATAAAACAAAACTGGAATTACGAGGAAGAATCGATGGAATCATGGCCATGTTAGGAGATTTTTTTTAATGATCTCCTTTGAAACTAGTTATACTATAAAATTGATAATTTTGTTTTTGTCGGTTCTTGGCTTGCAAAAACCCTTCCCCACTAACGGCAGACCATTAAAACTCAGTAGGTCAAAAGATCCTCATGCCAGAGGGGTCTCACACCCCCGCCCCACCCCGGAGGGAAAGGAAGCTTGTGCAGAAGCCACGAAGCCTCAAAGCAGACCAACCTTGCTGCCTGCTCCCTGGTCTGAGGCAGTCATGTCTATGAGTAGGTTGTCTGTGAATACACTACAGGGCTATGTTCAGGAGCTTCTGGATGCGGCTGTGTGTGTGTGTGTGTGTGTGTGTGTGTGTGTAGGTACCTGAGGGCGTGTGTCTGCAGTGAGTAATTGAGTGTAATTCAAGGCTGACGCCGTGAGAACCCTGATTTATAGCCAGTTGGTGAAAAACATGGTTTAAAGTAAAGCAAAGCAAAACAAAACAAAACGAAAACAAAAACAAAAACAACAACCCTAGGCTTGTGTGTCACATTTGAAGCTAGGGTCGCAAGAAGGTTTTTCTGAAACTGGGGCTGTAACATGAGGATGTGACACTCTAGGATTATACTGTCAGAGCCAGCAGGGTTCGGACATCCCTTCATCTGTCTACTGAAGAGATTTTTGCTCCAGATATGGCTGCACCCCTCCTCCACCTCCCATGTCAGAAGTGAGTGTATAGAAGGAGACAAGGAGTTTCAGTCAGTTTTCCTTCCTGTATCTTCAGAATAAGAAAAACAAATTGAAAGGGGATCCAGGGGATACATTTAGAAGTCTGAGCCAAGCGGGGAATATGTGTTCCTTTGAAAACCATAAGAATCGTTTTGATTAACATCTCACAATTTTATTTTATTTAGTGTTTGTGCCACTAAAGCTAGACACGCATCTACCAGGTTGGGGAAAACCAAAGAGAGGCTAACAGTAATGATATTTTGGAAGCCGGAAGACAGACAGGAAGCTGCTAGCTTGGCAGATCCAAGAACGCTAAATCCAAATTGACAGTGGTTGAGTGGGAAGCCCTCCACCCCACAGTCTTCTCAGAGGGTCCAAGAACCGGCAGGACTAGCTGCTTCTGTGGCTGGACGTGGAGGGTGCGGTCAGTCGGACTGCTAGGCTGAAGACCGATTAGGACGCAGTGATGCCTCCCTGAGACAGCCCATCACATCCCATCTTACCCTGGCAAACATCTGGACTAAGACAAGCAGCGGTGAGGGTGTGACGATTGATAGCCACGGAAAAGAGACTTAGCTAGCTGCACACACAGATGCTAGCACTGTTCAGTCTCCACAGCCTCTAAGTTCCCAAGAGGGAAGATCAGCTATTAACGTGGGCATGATGGGGCGTGCCCGTAATCCTAGTACTTGTAAGGTGGATGCAGAGGATGAGGAGTTCGAAGCCATCTTTAGCTGTACGGTGAGTTTAAGGCTAGCCTGGGCTATATGAGACCCTGTCTCAAACATACAAAGAAGAAAAAAAGAAAGACCAGCTACTTACATTGGGGTATACCAAACAGTCCACTCACACTCACACGTAACCCCACCCTCCCACATCCCTTCCCCCTAAGCCCCCTTCCATCTCCACCCGCTTCACACGGCTCAGGGCTATCAAGCGCCTTGCAGCTTCCAATCTGAGCCATAAGCAGACAACCGAAGATCCTGAACATCTGAAGACAGCCTCTCACATACACAAAAGATAAAGACCAACACGGTGTATAAAACGTGTGTGCACACATACCTACAAACTTCGATAAATAATTAAAAAAAATAAAGCTTTAAAACACATAAAAATTAATAAAATAGGAAATTTGAACTATTATATTCAAACTATTATATTTAGGGGGTATATTATATATACCCCCTAAAGGCAGAAGAGAAGCGATACAGCCCTGAATTGAGTCAAAACCTTGTTGCGGGAGGGGCTAATTCACACTAGGCAACTGCTCCACCACGGAGCTACAGTGGAACTGAGTATCCGTGAGCCGAGAGCAGGGTGCACTTCTGTTTCCCACCGACAGGTGGCGTAGTCCAACGTAGGCGCACCCGTTGGAGATTGGTGCTTGGGGAACTACAGAGGAAACCATCCGTCAAGCACCAAGGAGGCGTGGAGTTGCAAACGCAGTTCTCTTGCTTCTAAGTAGCTCCACTTTGAGAGAGACACTGACTGTGTGCGGCTGCTAAGACTCGGCCTCTGATTCAGGGGCTCCTGGACTTGGAAGAAGCTGAGAAAAATGACAGACTAGCATTTTCCAGCCATCTCTGTTCTACCCTTCTCTTACAAATTCCCAGGACCCATGCATGCTAATCCTTAAAAATGTTTATTACAAGCCGGACAGTGGTGGCACACGCCTTTAATCCCAGCACTTGGGAGGCAGTGGCAGGAGGATTTCTGAGTTCGAGGCCAGCCTGGACTAGAGAGTAAGTTCTAGGACAGCCAGGGCTACACAGAAAAACCCTGTCTCGAAAAACAAAAACAAAATAAAACAAAAGTTTATTACAGTTTGCTTATTTGTGGATGAGTTCATATGTGTGTGGGTGTGCACAGGCCACAGAACATGTGTAGAAGCCAAGGGACAACTTTTGACAGTCGTTTCTCTCTCTACGACGTGGGTCCTCCGGTCATCACACTTGACAGCATGCACCCTTCCCTCTGAGCCATCCACTGCCCTGTATTCTTTAATTTTAAGGAAGTTGTTTTGTAGACAGGGCCGAGGTTTTGGGGTACTGGGACTCTCCACCATGAATCTCATGTAGCCCATTCCATGTATGGCTCAGAGCTGAGCTGGCTAACAGAACGGCCAGAAACAGCCCTTCCTAAGAAAAAACAACATGCTGGGTCTCAGATACTGTCAGAAGCATAAACATCAGAGCAGATGGAGCAAAATCTTCTAATTAGCCTCATAAACACAGACTGATTAAAAGAAAGATATTAGTAATAAGAAGCAAAAACATGAAAACAAAGAGACCCAAGCGGCAAGGCGGTGCTGGGTGTGAAAAATGTCCTGGTTGGAAATAAAATATTAGATATGAAAAATGTAGCTATTAAAATAAACAAAGCAGAATTATAGTGTAGGTCAATGGAAGGCCATTTGCCTAGTGCGTACCGGGTATTGATTTTGAGTCCTGGTGCCACAAAAATGAGCCAATAGGATAATTAGAAGCTAAGAAGTGTATTAAAGGGTCAGATAAGGAAATTCTCAAAAAGAAAGGAAAAGACAAAGGACTATAGGGACCCTAAGGAAG
>JADRCC010190784.1:5520-19954 GCA_019843855.1 Hylomyscus alleni
AAGGGACAATTGAGGGTCATTGGTGGCCACCTGTGGTGGCCATCTGAAGAGACATGGCTACCTCTTAGCATTTGCTGTATTTTTCAAACATGGTTTCCATGTTTTACTTGAAAAAGAAAATTTCAATCGCTTCAAAACAATTCCAACTTGTTAACAACAAAGTCATTTTGAGTCAAGAAAGAGTGTTACCTAAACTTTAAGCCTGTTGAATTTGGTAGAATTGCTAGTGTATGGAAGGTATAATGCAGGGTGTGGCTGCAGTCTCTTTGGTTTTGTTTTTGGAGAAAGGGGATAAGAGGAAAATAGGCACAATGGAAACAAAAAAGTTCACTCTGTGTGTGTATGTGTGTGTGTGTGAGAGAGAGAGAGAGAGAGAGAGAGAGAGAGAGAGAGAGAGAGAGAGAATGAGAATGAGAATGAGAATGCAGATCTGAGCACAGGGACCTACAGAGGCCAGAAGAAGACATTGGATTCCCTGGGGCTGGAATTGCAGACAGTTGTAAAATGTCCACAATGGGTTCTGGGCACTGATCTCAGCACCTCAGAAAGATCAGATTTACTCTTAAGTTCTGGGCCATGTCTCCAGCCTCATGCCCCTGTCTGTGAGATAAAGTTCTTCACGAGCCTAGAACCACCCATTCAGCTAAACTGACTGACCAGTAAGCACCAGGGATCCACCTGTTTTTGCTTCTCCTCTCCAATGCCAGAATTACAAGTATATGCCACCACACCTGGCATTTTAAAGAACTATAGCAATTTCTCTATTGATTTGGTGTTTCATGCATGCTACAGTGTTCATGTGGAGGCCAGAGGGTATCTGTAAGCAGTGTGCAGAATGTTCTTTCTTTCTGCCATGGGGGTCCCTAGATTTGAACTCAAAGTACCAGGCGTGTCAGCAAGTACCTTTACCCACTCAGCCATCTCACAGGTCCACATATAGACCTTTAACTAAAGGTTCTGGTGAGTGAGTGGCATGTGCTTTACCAAATGAGCCATTTCCCCAACCCAAAGACATTCTTTTAGGTAGCAAATACAGTAAGGGAACCTCAGAAGACACACTGTGTTTTCAGAGAGGAATGTTGCACACACACAAGCCATGAACAGTGGGAGAGAAAATGCTGGGGACTTAAACACTCACAGTGCACTACTACAAATCCCTGGGGTGTGACCAAGCTGCTGAGGGGCTTGACTTCCTAAGAAGGTCGTATCAGACGTTGGAAAGTACTTTACCCCCAAAACTGATTTGCCTTAAGTGTAAGAGCCATCCTTTCCCCAACTCCCATTTTCTTTTTTTCTGATAATCCCCTCTTTATTATAAGCTTCTTAATATCCATCTGTTACCCTTTAGGCAGAGGCTTCTTAAATTCAAATATCAGACTATTTTTATCACAGAAGAATATGTAAACCAATAGAAAACAGTTTAATGGATTTTGGAGCCTGTGGTCCTCTTTAGCAACATTTCCATAATGGAATCCAGTTACAGGCAACCGTGTAGCCACAGTTGATGGTTCACAAAATGAAGAGTGAATGTTTGCCTCATGTAAGTAAGGAATTCAGCAAAAGAGAGTGTGGGATACCCAGACAGCCACTTTGTCTTGTCCCTTCTGCTCTACAGGGACAAGACAGGGATCTTCTGTAGGCCTATGTGCCCAACATTTGATTTGGCAACAGGCTGGCTTTTGGGAGATGTGTTCCAAGTTTATATGGAGGAAGATCATGAGGTGGTTTCATGAATAAGGCCTAGAACACCTTGGCACAGGGAATGGTCATGCCTATTAATCTGGAAGCCAGAGACTTCCTGTGATCTTATTGGGCTAAAAAAAGGTTTAGAAGTATAATTCTGTCACCCCAAGGACTCCAAAGGCAGAGGCAGGGGAATTGAAAGTTTAAGGCCAGTCTGGACAACAAAGTGAGTTCAAGGCTATCTTGGACAACTTAACAAAACTCTGTCTCCAAATTAAAAGTTATGAAAAGGCTAAAGATATAGCCCATTAGTAGAAGGCTTGCATAGCAAGTGTGTTGCAGTTTTAGTCCCCAGGTCCACAGAAATACAAATGGTGTTCTTGAATCTTTATATACTAGCAAAAAAGTGAAAAGTAACGCTCAGAGCAGAGGGCTCAGGCTCTACAACCAGATGCTTGTGTGTACCAAAGGGAATGGCTAAAGCTCCATGGATACTGTAGATGCTGCAGCACTGCAGATGGAAATGGTATGGAAATGGTGTACTTGAGAGAAAACCAAAGAACTGAGAGTTACCTGTAGGTATTAGTTGGGGTCACCAGAGGACAGAGCTGATTGGATGGAACTGATGATTTGAAATTGAATTTACAAAACCATCTGGGTAGTCCAGCAGGGGTGGCCAGAAAAGAATGTGGTTGCTGCTCTGTCTGAGAGGCTGAGTGCCTTAGCGCTGTAGAGCTAGTTCTGTAATTATGCAGGAGTCCTGGAGAACGACTGGTCTTCATCCAAGTTGAAAGGCTGAAGAAACTATTCTTATGTCAGTGGAGGATGCTGGTAACAGCAGAGTAGACACACACACCAGCAAGAGCAGAAGCTGGGCAGGCAAACCCATACAGCTCCTTGGACCTCTTAAAGCCTCTGAGAAAGGGTCCTTCATCTCTGGGGAAGGGAATTCTTCCCACAGTTAAGTCCTTTCTGGAAATACATCCATAGACCACCCCAGAGGTATGTTTAATTGTTAATTCAGATCGAATTAAGTTGACAGTCAAGATTAACCAAACCATGCTAAGTTTGGATGGCTGGAGTCTGCTGCGTGTTTTGTAAGGCCTTGTTGGAGGACTGTTGAATTGTATGCTGCCTGGTTATGCCTTCCTGGTACAAGCTATTGCTTCCATGGAAAAGAAGCCCTCTGAGCCTCATTCAGCACAGGAAGACCAAGAACACAATTATTGTTGGCTGGTCTCTCTAGACCAGACTGCCAAGCTTTCTCCAAGCAAGGAATTTTATGGCAGGAAGAGCCTTAAAGCAGAAGCTAAAATGAGTTGAGTTCTGTGTGTCATGGTTAAGTACAGGTCTGTGTGTGCCATGTGCATGAGTGGGTTCAGGTTTGTGTGTGAGTGCATGTGTGTGTGTGTGTGTGCACGCGCGCGCGCGCACACGTGCACATGCTTAAATATATAAGGAGGCCAGACATCAATCTTTAATCTTATTTCTCAAATGCCATTCTCATTGATTTTATTTTTTAGTGTGTATGCACACATGTGTTTGAGTACACAAATCTATGTGTATATATAGACAGCAATCAGCACAGAGTGTCACTTTCCACCTTAATTTTTGAGATTAAAGTATACCACTGAATCTATAGCTTGCAGACTCAACTAGAATGGCTGGTGAGTGGAAAACTTTTGAATCTGCTTCTCTCAACACATAGGGTTACAGGCACATTCTGCTGCTTCTGTCCTTTATGCTGGGTTGGTATCCTAACTCAGTTCCTCATGCCGGCACAGTCAACACCTTACTGAGCCATTTCCCAGCACTGACTTCTTTTGGAGATAGAGTCTCCTACCAGGACTTGGGGCCTGCAGTTAATCTGCTAACAAGGCTCTCTGGGCATCAAGTCCCAGAGATTTCCTTCTCTCTCTCTGCCCAATACTGGAATTGCAGGCATTTACCATCAAACCTGTCTTTTATGTGGTGTCTTGGAATCCACCTCTGATCCTCGTGCATGTGAGACAAGCGATTTATTAGATGATTTCTCCTTACCCCCTAAACAATTTCTAAATGTCATGTCTTTGGATCTTACTCTTCCCCATTTTACAGAAGGAAATACAGAGGCTTACATGATTCCTTCACACAGTCAAATTTACTATTTATTGAACTGAGGCAGTTGTACAAGGGGCAGACTGATCTGTTTAAAAATACTACATATTATAGTTCACATGAGCAAAAAGAAACACCTTGCGAGATGGAGAAACTGGTATTTTATAAGAGATGACGTAAATGCCCAAGGATGTGTTGGCACGATGGAAGGGAGGATAAATCAGGTGACTTGGAGATAATCATTCTCTGTAAATGTAGATGATCATTCAGGGTGCTATCAACATGTGGGTAACTGGGTCCCACTGGACATGTGTTCTGTTGGCTGGAGAGACACATGCAGAGCTGTTGAAGCCATCAGTAGAGTATGGTTTTTAAGGAGAAAGTGTGGCTGACAGCAGCAATAAAAGAGAATACCCTGTAGGGTCCGCACAGATCTGCATATGTCACCTTCATTGTCTTTTAAACAGACTGTGTGACCGTAGAATGAGAAACTAGCTACAGGACCTAAGCAGTGGCTCCACAAGTAAAGATGGTTGCCTCCAAGACCCATGGCCTTAGGTTGATCCCCAGGATCCACACGGTGGGAGGGAAGAAGTGACATCTGTAGGTTGTCTCCTTACCCCTACCTGTACACTGGGGTTCTCTCTCTCTCTCTTTCTCTCTCTCTCTCTCTCTCTCTCTCTCTCTCTCTCTCTCTCTCCCTCTCTCACACACACACACACACACACACACACACACACAGAGAGAGAGAGAGAGAGAGAGAGAGACTCACACCCTACACCCAATAATAATAAATAAAATAACACTTTAAATGATGTTATCCATATCACGTGATTTCATAGGGAACAGTCATAGCCTTGAACTCATCACATTATCTTTTTCTGTTACTCAAAGTATCTATAAAAATTTCTGGCTATTTCTCATTTTAGCTAACACATGTACCCAGTCATGCATGCATTTTTATGGTAATCTCTAAAATTATTTGTATTAAGATAGAGCACATAAAAAAAGATAGAGCACATATATCATGAAAGTTATCACTTTAACCCTTTTAAGTATGTGATTCAGTGATATTAATCAGATTTATGTTTTTACGGTGATCATCACCCTCAACCTCCAACTCTCGTCTTATAGAACTGCAATTTGAGGTCACTAGGATCCTCACTCTCCCCTTTCCCTGAAGCACCTATAGCAGTCATTCTACATGGAGTGCTTACAATTTGACTCTCTGAGATGCTTCCCATAGTACACAGGTGCATGGAATGGGCAGCTTATGACTCTCTTCTTTGTCTTAGCCTCCTATCCTCAAGGCTCAACTTCAGTGTAGCCCAAAGATGAATTTTCGTCTGCTTCAGGATACAGGTGAAGACCACAACTTAAGCATGTATTTGTCAATGGATGGAAGGATGTTATTCCAAAATAGTCTCAATCTATTTGGATGTATAGTTACATATCCACAAAGGGATTACCATACTGCATGGAAATTCTATTTCTACTTAAGAAAATATTTGTCTCATTATTTTAAATTGTGTGTGTGTGAGTGTGTGTGTGTGTGTGTGTGTGTGTGTACATGTGTGTGTGTTATCTGTGTGGGTATATGCCCATGAGTGCAGGTGTCCATGGAGAACAAAAGCTTTGATCTCCCAGAGCCATTTGTGAGCTGCCTGTTTTGAAGGCTGAGAGTCAATCAAATTCAGGTTCTCTGATGGAACAGTATGGGCCCTTCATCAATGCACCACTTCTCCAGTCCCCAGTTTTACTTGTCTGATGATGAGCATGTGCTCTATTTTAGCCATAATTAGGCATCACTGGGATACAGAAATGAAATAACCTAAAACCTCTAAGATAGCAGGGGAAAAACAAAGGTATGAATCTGCAACCATAGTAAGTGGGTTATGGCCAGAGCAGCCTGAGGGTTCTGGGAGGAATGGGATTTGTACTTCTCAGTGAAAGCAAGGGTCCTTTCAAATGGTGGTGGCATTTTAAGTGACTCTTGAACACATGTTCATGAAAAATGGGAGCTTTTTATCCTGTAGAAGAGAAGCTTGGGGACTCTTGACGATTGCTGTCAAGTCTCTGAAGAGCTGTTATGTGGAAGAGTGAGCAGATGTCTTCGGTGTAGCCCCTCTATGGCAAGGAGGCAGGCTAGAAGAATCAATAGAAGAATGAGATTGCTCGGACTCCGATCTCTCTGTCCAGTAGCAGAACAGGATGTCAGAAGACAGACAGTTGCACATCACATTTCCAATGACAACCCATCAGAGGATGGCAGGGAAGATTCGCTTAGCAGTTACGGTAGAATTGATGTTGTCTGAGGCCTCTGCCAACCCAGCACTTCAATTCTTCTAACACTTGTTCCATTAAAGATTCTCTTAAGGTGTGAATTTATTATGTTTTCTCCTCTGTGTGTGTGTGTGTGTGTGTATATATATATATATATATATATATATATATATAGAGAGAGAGAGAGAGAGAGAGAGAGAAAGAGAGAGAGGAATAAGCTAATACGTAGGCACACTGCAAACACAGACACACATCAGAACATATATCTTGTAGAATTCAGAATAATAAGAACATATATATATATATATATATATATAGTATTTAATACAAAGCATCTCCTATGAATTTATTATATTTATTTGATATTCATGTTATTATTAGGCACTCATCAGACTTACCTCACCAATTGGATACCTGTTGCAACAGAGATGAGTAACTTCTCCAAGTCTGGCTGTACTAGTACGAGACCCTAAGTACCAAATGTTGGACTCTGTGCTGTCTCTATACAACACAGTCTCTCTGCATGTAGCCACTTTTGAAAACTGGCTAATGTGTACAGTGGTCTCTGTCATTTTCTCTGAGGCATCCATAGTAATCGTCTCCTTGAACTACTGGAGGAACGGAAGAATAGGAAGGCCTACTAGCCTAGTTGCAAATTAGAAATGCAAGTCCAGTTGGCGTATCTCCTAAAACCACCAGGTGACGTTACCCACATACTCCACCATCTAGCCAATAGTGTAGCATCAAGGAGCTGAGAAGAAGCATCTTTGCCATGCCATAAGAGCAGACTTTTAAATGTAACATGGCACATACTAACTTTTGACAGATGTTCAGCTTCAACACACTCTGCTCACACATCCCACCCTGCCCAGATAAATATGTTCTTGGGAAGTTCTGTGTGTGCTGATGAATTGCAATTTAGGCACACACACACATATGTCTGTCTTTTGTCTCCCCAATGTATCATCTACGAAGCATTGAAGAGGGCTTGGTCATAAAATGGAATTGGTTTATTTTTAATGTTTATTGCTGGAGAGGACCAAGTTGAAAATCAAACACATGGGTCTCACAGCTTTAATCAGGAGGAAACTTGCTAATAGATTTTTTTTTGAAACTTTAAATTTAACAACTTAACAACTTGGCAATTTAATTAACTTTTTAAACACAACATAAAGCAGCCAGTGGGACTTTCTGCTGCTGTACTTAATACAGCAAATAACCTACGAAGCAGCAAGGAAAACAAACAAGACACCTTTATGGTAGAAGAGACATCATCTGTAGTCACCAGCTAGAAAACTTTGTCACAATCCATATCCAGGAAGTGTAACTCTGGTGTTTACAATGGCTCTCTGTGGGTTTTTCCTTGGAAATTTAACCATGCCACCACAAACATCATTAGGGGAAATTGATACTATAGTACCATGTTTTCAGAATGTTTTCAGTCTGGTCAGTTAACTCTGGGGAGGACATCCATATTCTCCTAATTAATTAATTAATTCAACATTTATTGGAATTCCTGCTAGAGGGAACACAAGGAAGGAATGGACAAGGCTTGCTAGCAGCAAAAGAGGAGGCAGTACAGGTGTGCAGCAAACAGATGCACATCAACATTCATTCATTCCTCTTAGCATCTGTAGGGTACAGCTCCTACATGGACGCCTTCTCTTCTCTTTTGAGCTGAAGCTTTAGGAAGAAATATGGACACACCCAGACACATTGCCATCCTCCATCTCTGTGCCATGGACTGAGCATGCCCCAGATACATTCCTAGCCACCATTTCTGTAATATGAACTGAACATACCCAGATGCAATCCTGTCAGCCATCTTTATAAATTAGATGAGCATGCTCAGTGGTGTTCCTGTCTATCATCTTTATGATACAAGGTGAACATCTCCCTACATTCCTTCTGCCATGTTAGCCCTCCAAATATACTGAACTTAAGCTAAGCATTATCAAAATGTGTCTATCATCTTGCATTCTTAAACAATGCCTTTATGTGAGCACCTGGGAAACGGACTTTTAAACTGAGAGCGTTGAGGAGTGTTCTAGCTCTTACAAGCTTTACTACTTGAGTATACATAGGCCTCAAAATGAATCTTCATGCTCCCTTTGTTTGAGGAGCACGTTGCTTCAGAAAGACCTCCTAGGCTCTCCTTACAGTAGCTAGAATCTTTGGGGGAATCCCTAATGGTTACCAAATGATCCCAGGAAAATTGAAGTCTTTTCTGGGTATTCTTAGTCCCACTAATATAATAATTTAAGAAAAGACTCAAACTGAAGCTCAAGGACAATTTCATTCGAGTTTAAAAGAAATAACCTCAGGGCAGGGAAAATGCAAAGCTCAGCAGCTGCCCAGAGGAGGGGAACCGAGAGAAGAAGGGAAAGGGAAGGGAGGGAAAGAGTCAATTGTGTTAAGTCATGCAGCTTTGTACACAGAGGAGGGAAGGCGTAGAGAAACAGTAAAGCCCAAAGAGATAGGGAAACATGTTTAGAACAGATACAGGAAAAAAAAGGTAAATAAGAAAAAAGGAAAGAAAGAACAAACAAACAAACAAACAAACAAACAAACAGGTTTTCTGAGTAATTCAACAAAGCAGGCAGACCTACCCAGCAGCCTGGCATCTCATCTGCCCACCTCTTTAGCATCACTCCTACCAAGCAGCCTGGCATCTCATCTGCCCACCTCTTTAGCATCACTTGAGTGCACCTGCCTTCCTTCCTAGGGATGGGTCCTTGCCCAGGTGACTGGCCAATGGCACGTTAGCCGTCCATGCAAGCCAGAGTCTTCATCCTTTTTTGACCAGAAGGGGCCCCTTGACGGCTGCTGTGCTCTTACCTAATGTGAGGTGCCCTAGATACATCTGGCTCCACTCTAGTTTCTCAGCTTCCTTTGTGTTTGGTTTTGCGCTTCCCGTTGCACATGGTCACTTGTCTCCCAACCACCATTATTCCGATTATTATTCTCTGCCGGGAGATTTTTCTCATAATGATCTCACTGTACAAAGTAGAGCTGATTACTTATCTTTCATCATCTGAGGGGAATAGAGATAAGCAAGAGTTCTTCAGAATGCCTGAGGTCTCAGGGTTTGCTTACCTGACTGATAGTCAGATACATGTTCAGGCATTCGAAGGAATTTAGCAAAAAAAAAATCGTCTAATTGGAATGATTTACATGCCATTGGTACTTGTTTTCTCTTGTATTGTGCAACAGCAATCACATGCTAGGCCAGCATCTCTGCCACTCATACCTCACCCCCATAATTATCTCCTATCTATGTGTCACACCAACTAACAGCCAATTAATTTTTTTTTCTTAAAGGAACTCAGTCCTGTTCTCAGCAGCAAGAATTTCAGGTTAATATCTTCATTTAGACTGCTAATCACAGATGGTCCGGGATCCAAACTATTATGCTGTGGAGTTTTCTCCATTTGTCTATGAAAAGGGAATCAGGAAATTTAGGACAAGAGCATGAAGGCCTTCTAAAATGTCTGTTGACCTCTCTGATTTTTATGTTATTTTTCCCATTTACTGTTTATTCTATCAATATTTCATAAAAGAAATAACAAAACCAGACATTTCGGGAGGCCCCGATGAAAGACTGAGACACCGAGTTAGGTGTATAATCAAAAAAGAAATTATAGTACTTTTTAATATTCTCAAGATAAGAGCCAGTTTTGTTCAGCTCTAACCCTTGGCCTTGGTCTCTGTTGATACTTCCTGTGGCAATGTCATTCCATCTAAATTGTCAGCCATTGCTGCTCCCATCTGTCTCCTGAGAATGGATAGACATACCACACAGACTGCTGTTGACCTTCTCCCATGGTTATCTTCAGGAGGTACTTAGGCCCACTTTATGCAAAATAAATACAGGTCACCATAGCCCTGGAGTTTTTAGAGAAACATTTTGTCAGCTGCCCTTCCCTCTCTGGAACAAGCAAACGCTTGTGTACAGAGATTCCACTGCATAGCCTGCCAAAGAAAATCCCATGCTGTGTGAGGTTTCTGATTCTTGTTCCTTTGCTTATAATGAAGAAGTTTTACTGTTTTGATTTTCCCAAGCTGGGGACAAACAAGAGGACCTGAGTCTCATCTCCAGAGTCCACACAATAACCTGGACATGGTGATCGGAGTTTATATACCCCCTGGAAAGTGGAGAAATCCGAGTAAGTGGGTCTCAAGGTGTAGCTAGCCTAGTCTACTTAGTGAGTTCCAGGTCAGACAGAAACCTTATGTGGTCTCAAAAGCATAAAGTGTCAGAGGAATGACACCTAAGATTGTCCTCTGGCCTCCACAGGCAGGCTCACAAACCCAAACATAAGTGCAAACACATACACACCCGCAGGCATAACACTCTTAGGTATTTTCCTAGAAGTCAGTATTAGCGCCAATAGTGTGAGCCGCCAAGCAGTCTCAGGTCAGCGACCTGCTGCAGATTCCACTAAAGTCTCTTTACTTCCTTCAGTCTGACTTGTAAATTAATTGCATTGTTACTGTTAAATCAGCATTCCATGGCTGCATAATAAACTTTGATGAGCACCCACTGTCAAAAGCCAAAATTGCAACAATTTCGTTTCAAGATCTTAATTGGCTTAACTTTGACTCAGGAATCAGATGCATTAAATAGAATAATAACCATTTGAGGAGCCAGGCAGACGGAGATGCTTTTATAGACAGAAAAGAGCTGAGAAACAGAAGGAATGAAAGAGGAAGTGGGGTTGCTTATTTCTAAGTAACTTCCTTTGTGAAGTGGAGATGGGAAATTGAAAACTATGGACTGGTTAATCTCAGGGAACTTTGCGTGAGACTTATGTTTAAAGATGAAAGCAGGGTAAGCTCCATGGCCAGATTGAAATGGAGCTTTTGTGGGAACTCCTCTGTTATTTTTACTGATTTCTTACATGGTCAGTGAAGATAACTACATTGTGTGTTCATATAGAGGCCAGAAAATAACATGGCTTCATGCCTGGGTTCTAGCTATTTCATTTTATGTGAAAAAGTATCTCACTGGCCTAGAACCCAGCAGTTAGGCCAGGCTGGCTACGGTGTGGCAATGGTCCCGCTGCCTCTGCCGAACCACTCACTACTGGAATTAGAATTGCATGCCACTGCATCTGGCTTTTTAAAATATTAAACTTGGACTGCAGGGCTTGAACTCAGATTCCCATGCCTGCAAAGCAGAAACTTTCCTGGAGGAGCTATTCCCTACCCCAGACCTTTTATTCTATCAACATTTCCTAATAGGATTCTTTCATTTTCATGGAGTGGAAACTGATATTTGGGAATAGAAAGAAATTGACTTTCCTAGATTTGCTCAATATTTTGCTGGGCAAAGTTAGACCCTAGATTGAGGTATTGTGCAACTTGGAAACACGTTCCCCACCTGACCGCTGTATCATGGGGTGACATCTACTTCAGAACACTCAGAAAAACTATCAGGCACGTCCTTCTGCAGGGCCAATTTTCTTTGACAGTGAGTCGATTTTGTGGGAGAAATGTGAGGTTGTTCTCAATGGTCTCTGAGGTCCCCATGGCTCTAACACTCAGCGATTCTCTCTCTGAACTTTTCTTTTATTCCCTTGTGGTATGGTGGTGTAATGTAATGCACTATAGTATGAGCCAACTCTCAAAGTCTTAGTGGTTCCCAAATAGACTCATTTAATCTACATGGGGATTTGAATCCTCACGTAAGACATTTTGCTTAATTAAGGCACATTCCAACATGGAAAAGTCATGTACATACAAACTCAAAGATCAGATTTGAAAGTGCTGAGCACCTATAGTCTCAATTAGCCTCCTCCTGATTCCTGCTGGGAAAAGGTCATCTGAGTTTTCAGCCTTTTAGTTACTTAAAAATTCAAGTCAGAAGTGGAGCCATGATCGGGTGTGGAAAAGAAGACATGCTATAGGACCAGAAAGAAGTTGGACTTCGTCATCCATCTCAAAGCATATAGTGGGTGCACCATGCTACTTCCTGTGTCAATCACTGAAAAGCTTCACTGGCAATGGCAATGCTTCTGCTACCTGTCCCCTTGACTGTCCCAAGTTCTTTTTATAATGTTTGTTTTTAATTTCAGGTATGTGTATGAGTGTGTGTCTCTCAGTGTGTACATGTGTGTACAGTGCCCCTGGAGGTCAAAATCAGGTGTTGGAAACCAGAGAGTGAAAGTTACAAGCAGTTGTGAGCTGTCCAACACAGGCATGGGAAGTCAAACTTAGGCTTCCTGGAAGTGCAGTGCACACTCTTACCCACTGAGCCACCTACCCAGCCCCAAGCATTGGAGTTTGATGAAATGTGAGAGACGGTATATACATAGGACAAACCATCATCAGGATGAATCAGAGGAAAGGACCCTGAGCAAGGGACGGTGGCCTTGGTATTCCTGCTCTTAGGACTATTTATTTACTCATCATTCACTCATTCATTTATTATTTATTTAGTGATACTGAGGTTCTGTGTCCTCTTTCCAAATAGCTTTCCTTCTACTTCAGGGTCTTATTTTCATGTAGTCTAGATTCCACATAGGAAAGTAAGTATGCTGCATTTCGAGTTCAGCTTATTTCATTTAATATGATTGTTTCATGTTTCATATTTTCCTTCAAGTGATAATGACATCATTCTTCCTGTTCTCAACTTTTCTCTCTTCTCCTTTCTTTCATTTGTCTATTCATTTCTATCTACCTATCTAGACATCTGTCTGTTTGCCTGCTTAGCTATGTATCCATCTATCATCTTTCTATCTATCTATCTATCTACCTATCTATCCATCAAGTCACACACACAACTATCTTCTATCTATCTATCCATCTATCTATCTATCCATCTATCTATCTATCTATCTATCTATCTATCTATCTATCTATCTATTCATCAAGTCACATACACATTTATCTTCTATCTATCTATCTATCTATCTATCTATCTATCTATCTATCTATCATCTTTCTATCTATCTATGAATCTATCTATTTTTTGAGTCAATATCTAAGTATATTGCCAAAGCTGATATTCCACTTCTTGGCTTAGACAATCTCCTTGCTCCAGTTTCAGGATCATAAGTGCATGCTGTACCACCAAGATGTTCTACTATTTTAATGAAAAAATTATATAAAAACACTAAATAGCTAAACAGGAATATATAACTCAGCTCACACATTCATTATCATTTGGAGCATATCAAGGTAGCTATTGTGTGTTTTGTTTACAAGGGATTCATTTTCTTTTTTCTTTTTATTCATAGTTGGAGAATTTCATATAATGTACTTGATAATAGCCACCTCTCCTCACAACAATTACCAGACACACCCCCTTCCCTATGCCTACAACCTTGTGTCCTTTTAAACAACAGCAGTCTATGCATTACAATCTGTGCTACTGTCTACTCTAGGTTGTATGGACTTTGACTGGGATGCGTTCAGCTTAGCAAGAGCTGCAGGGTGTGGAAGGTGGAAAGGTCAGAGGGATAACTACAACTAAAGACCTTTGGAAAAAGTCATATGGTAGCTATGATTTTTATACAAGTATAGATTTTTAAAAATGCTGGGTGTTGGGATCATGAGAATTATTGTGAATTTGATGAGTTAGCTGAGACCTTGGTTCAGCTGTCATTGCTGAAGAAGACATGGTGATGTGAGAGTCTTCCCTAATACAAGAAAACGTGCTGTAAAAAATATCCAAAAATTGTAACCATTGTGGTGTCTTAAATTCCCTTCCTTGCAGAGGAATGTGGTTGGATATAAGGGGTGCTGCTCTCAGCATGCACGGATCATAAACTCACTTTTTCATACTTTGCAGGTTGCACAGCTAAGCTGGTATTAATTTTCGCAGTGCAGTGTATCATGATTTACATTGTTCTGTAGCCACAACTTTCAAAATTGCCAAACCTCTGTAATCTACAAAGCCATAGACTGTGTTGAACATGCTGTGCAGTTCCCTGGCTTCTCTTAGTAGACCTGTGGAATATGTGCAAATGGCCAGCTCTACAGCATTGCGCACACGGTTGCTCAGCAACCTGACATTGTCTTTGCTCTCGGGTAGCAATTATAAACCATGGTTTCAGTAGTAAGGGCTATTTTTCTTACAGACCTTCACATACAAATTTTTCTTTTTTTTTTCACTTTTTAATTTAAAATTACATTACTTATTTGTGTATGAACACAGACACATATGCATATGCACATACACTTACTCATACATATTCACATATATTCAGGCACATGTGAAGGTCAGCCATCAAGTTTAGTTTTCTCCTTCTACCTTACTGGTACTAAGGATTGAACTCAGGGATTCACACTTGGTGGCAAGCACCTTCACTAGCTGAGACATCTCTCTGGACCTTCCTAATTTAAAAAAAAAAAAAAAAAAAAAAAA
>JADRCC010190802.1:1466-15275 GCA_019843855.1 Hylomyscus alleni
CACACACACACACACACACACACACACACACACACACACACACACACGGAAAAGGTGAAATATGTATTTAAATGCCACAAAGAAACTCTAGTTACTTTGTATTACTTTTATGCTAACCTAAAGAGTTAATAAAAAGGAACTAAGAGCTAACCAAAAAGGAGAGATCTTTCTTCTTAAATTTTACTTAGGCATGTGTCTATATGGTCCTTGAAGGCCAAAAGAGTGTGTCAGAGCCCCTGGAGCTACAGTTAGAGGCAATTGTAAGTGCCCCTTAATGTGGATACTGGGAACCAAGCTTCTATCATTTGCAAGAGCAGCAAGTATTTGTGCTCTTTAGCCCTGAATCAAGAGATACTAAGATAACCACTGGTGTTTCGGCCCCAATTCACAACAATGAAGGACATATTCTAATAATATGCTTTAAGGCATTGAAAGATAGCTCAGTAGTTAAGAGTACTAGCAGCTCTTCCAAAGGATGAAGGTTGGATCACTAAGACCCACATCACGTAGGTCCTGTAACCCGAGCTCCAGGGAATCTGATGCCTTCCTCTAGCCTTCTGTGAATCCTGACAATTTTTTCCATGTGTATCAGAAAAGTATTCACACTTACCTTGAACAAAGTGGGGCCACTGCCTTTGCTCCTTAACTCTCCCTTTCTTCTAGTCATCCTCAACATCCATCTAGGTTAATGGTCCCACTATCTACCCAGGTGCTCAAACACAAACATCCAACCCTTGTTCAACTTTTGCCTGTGGTTTTATCCCTAAATGTGCCTCAACTTCATCTCCTTGATTGGACCTTAAACCGTGCCACCATTAGTCACATGAACGTTTACAGTAATTTCTTTCTTTCTCTGCCTTCCAGCTCCATGTTCACAATTAGCAAGAGAGTTCTACTCAAGTGTACATGAAGTCAACCACTTCCTTAGATTACTTCCTAATAACTCTGCTGTGCATTTAGGGAAGGTCTGAATTAATTTCTTAACACAGCCTCCATGGTCTTACTTTTATGTCTGTCTATATAATCATTCTTCCTCTAAACAAATACCAACCACATTGGCCTCATATTGCTCATCAGTTTCTCTTTCAAGACTTCTCATTGCCTGTTCTCTCTTCCTAGAATGTGTTTTCTAAACTCCTTAGCACTAACATTACCACCAATTCTCTGACTTTCACCTTATTATAGAGGATGCTGCCAAACATGATTATTCTTGATACACCACTATATTTTCCATGAAACTATCAAAAGCAGAGTAGTTATTTGCTTCCTAGATCCTTTGTAGAATGTGAGCTCCTGAAAAGCCTAAATTGAAATTGCCTAAAGTGAGGACCACCTCATGAGCCAATTTATCATATGGATGCATTTCAAAAATAATTCATTCATAGTGAACTTGTTTGGTATATCTCATTGTATCCAATATTCCTATCATCATTTCTGGCACAAACTTTGGCATTCAGTGAAGATTATTTTAATAAACAAGTGATAAAGTGGTTGGGAAAAGACAAACTGAAAGGAAAAGCCAGCTTTAGTTATCATGTGCTTATTCAAGAAAAGTCTAGTCTCCTATCATTGTCCTTTTCCCTTGGCCCTTCTCCCATCCTTCCCACATTAGGATAACAGAGCAATGGGAGGAAAGTAGAAAGGAGAGAAACTGAAGCTATTATCCTCCTTTAAGGAAAAGCCCAGTTTATATGACCATAGAACCAGATGCCCATTCCTCTGCATCTTAAAAGGCCTCTCTGAGATCTCTGTCAGAAGAAATATAGAACTGTCTTTATATGAAATCTGAAGGTCCTCTATAATTAGTATATCTTTTTGAGAAGATTGCAAAATTACCATATCCTTTTAATCTCTACTTCCTTTATAAAAACATTTCCAAGTAATTCAAAAAAGCCATTGATTTTACAAAGAAAATATCTCATGAAATTATTATTTTTTTACTTTTATTAAAAATCCTAAAGATAGAAAGCTTATCCGGTTCATCTCTAATTAAATGCGAATCACGAGGCTCCTAAAAGATTATTTATCACAAGGTCTTCTATTCAAGATCTTGAAGATACTGTATTGCTCTATCCATCTTCCAGAAAAATAGGCTGTCAGTTTGTTGATAGTATTCACAGATTAATTTCATTGTGATTCCCTTTGAATAATTCAAAAACTGTATCTGCATCTCAAAGCAGAGATTTAAAATAGTGACAAAATATAGATTGGTTGATTTTTTTTAAGTATCAGGAAAAGAATAGTTAATAAATAAATGCACAATTAGTTGATCATTTCAAGGACCTTTTGCAAAATAGCCAAATTTATTTCTTACATAATCTTATCAATATTTCCTATGGGCTTAATTACTTCCCTATAAGAATTTGCTATATAAAAGATGTGATTTCAACACAAATTCTTCCATGTTAAAATGTACAAAGTTCTTGTAGTTAGATAATTGGCTAACTCAATACCTAGTTTGTACATGATTGGAAATCAATAGGTATATACTAGTGATTTTGAGTTAACACATCTATTGAGCATATACTATATGGAGGCAATATGCAAATTGCTAGAAATATAGCAATAACTAGAAGAAGGAGCGATCACTTTTGATAAGTAAAATAATAGTTTAAAAATTAAGCCCCAAGTTCAAATCTTGCTTCTATCACTTAGTAACTGAATGCTCTTGTCATGTTAGTTTCTTTCTTTAAGCTTCATGTAACCTCACCTACAAAACTAAAAGTATTACTTGCTTTGTGGGGTGGTTTTAGCAAATAAGTGCGATTACCACATACCAGAACTAACATATTACCTGGCAAATTAAAAATGCCTCTCAAATCCTTCTTGTTGCAGTTGTTATAATTAGTATTATACAATCTTTGTCTTCAAGAATCTAGAATCTGATGGAGGACATAAACATGCATACAATTATTAAATAATTATGCAAAGACTGATATTTGTCCAGATGACTCTGCCTAAGCTCCAATCTTGTAAACTATTTTTATATATTAGATGAGTTTTATAATTGTCTAATATGTTGGGTTTGCTTATGCATTGAAATCCATTTGTCATCTTAGATTAATTTTAACCATATTAACTCTGAGTATAGAATTTAATCTGCTTAGCTTATGACTTAAAAGGATATTATTCTTCCTCCCAAAACCCCCCGAAAATATGTACATGTGTTTGCATACACATGTGCTTTTACTGGCAATCTACTATCTGTTCTTGAAAAACTCTAAAGAGATGGGAAAACGGCTCAGTTGATAAGGTACTTGCTACATAAGCATGAGTACCTGAGTTCTAGCCCCAGAATGCACATAAATAAACCTGGGTATACACTTGTAATTGAAGCACTGGGAAAGGAGACAGGAGGATCCCTAGGGCTTGCTGGCCAGTCAGTCTAGCCAAATAGGTGGTTCTACATATAGTGAGAGACCCTGTCTTTAAAAACTAAGGAGGAAAATGATAGAGGCATTTGAGGAAGATGCCTGACACCAACCTCTGACCTCCACAGATGTACTCACACATGAGCACACACAGCATATATAAAAATACAAACATATGTAAAAATTTCAGAAAAATTATGAAAAGATAGTATATGATTCATATATCTAAAGTATTACTATTAGGGTTTGGGATATGACTCAGTTGGTATAGGGCTTCTGTAGCTTGCATGGAGTCTTGGGTTCAATCCCTAGCACTGTATAAACCGGCTGCAGTGGTACCAGCTGTAATTCCAGGTAGGGGAAGAATTAGAAGTTCAAGGTTGTCCTTAGTCACAAGTTGAGTTCAAAGCCTGACTGGATACATTGACTATGTGTGTGTGCATAATAGAGAAAGAGAGAAGGGGGAGGGAGGGAGAGGAAGATGGAGGATAAGGAAAGGGAAGGACATTTAGGCTGGCAAAATGTATAGTAAAGGTGCTTGTCTCTGATGAACTGAGTTCTGCCTGTGGAATCCACATGGCAGGTGAGAACGAACTCCTGAAAATTGTGCTTTGACCTCCACATACACATGTGTGCCCTCCCCATGGAAAATAAATATATAAAATAAAATTTATATTTATATTATTTAAATTGTAGCTTCAATTCAGAGCCTTTATATTCATAGGGTCCTGTTAGACCTCTAAAGCAGAAAATCATGTGAAGCAATTGGCCTTGCTAAACTAAAAAGAAGCAGACTTTAAAAGAAGCATTTGGGAAGCACATAGGACTTCCCCAAGCTATGGCCATGGGCAAACTTTTTCTCTCAAGATTTGTCTCTATCCAGATAATAAAGTTATCTGCAAAATTCAATTCAGCAAACATCATTCAAATATTCTTATTGGTTGATCACTTTGAAGACTCATAACTTTAAAAAAAAAAGACAGTTGTTTTAGTCAAATATTGTAGCTCATGAACTAACTACCACTCAGTTTATTTCAAAATGTAGAGTATATATTCAGATTTATTATCTTTAGAGCTGAGATGCATCTTTAAATCAATGGCGATTTATAACTGCTATGAGCCAGATGATGTTCATGATGTAGTTGCTAATGCCTGAGTTATTTATCGCCACCAAACAAATTACCCCACAACTGGTACTTAAAAACAACAGTGCTTATTATCTAAAAGAATTTGAAGATCAGTAGTTTGAGCATGGCTTAGCTGGGTCTTTTGGCTACAAAATTCTCACAGGCTACAATTGAGGTGTTTGCTAGGAATGTGATTATCTTTGAGATTCAATAGTAGCTAGACTTGCTTCTATGCTTGCTCAAGCTGTTGTTGGATGGATTCAGTTCTCATGGCATACTGGACTAGGGTCTTGGTTCTTCATGATCTGTTGGACCAAGACTCCCTTTCCTTCCTTCCCTAGTATTCTCTTTAGCCAGAGGTAGTGGTCCATGCCTTTAGTCCTAGGACTAGGTATCCAGAGTCAGAAGGATTTCTGTGAGTTCAAGGCAAGCCCGGTCTACATAGTGAGTTCTAAATCACCCAAAGCTATGTAGTGAAAGCTTCTAAAACATAAAAACCTAGTTGTTTTATTACTGGAAGAAAACATGCATACATATGTGCACAAGACAAAGAGTGAGAGCCAAAAAGAAGTCAGAGTTTGTTGTAAACTAATCTCAGAAAAATCTTCTCACCATATTTGCCAATTCTGTCCATTAGCAGTTAGTCATTAGGTTCTGCCCAGGGACTAGAAGAGGAGTCACACAGGGATATCAAGAGCTAAAGACCTTTGGAAAGGGTCCACTAAGTTTGGATGAGACTATGGAACTTAATTTATTTCTAGGGGTATAACTGGGTCACAGCATCCCTTCAATGTCTTAGTCAACAAACCATTCCAGATCAACTTGAGAAAAGAAAGTGAATGCTAAGTGTCTAAATATGTTTTGTTGGCATCTCGGAATAGCAGAATTTAGAGTTCAGGGTCCTGGAAGAAAATCCAGGCACATTATTGGAAAACACTTAAGAGCAGTGTTTCAGTTCTGACTATGGTAATGAGCCAAAACTATGTGGAGAAAGATAGACAATGATTGCTCCAAGAGCAAATGATATAGACAAACTAAGCTACAAAAGAATGAAAGAAGTAATGAGAAGACCTCAACCATATAGGCCATGTATGTTTTTCATTTTATGAATATATAACAAAATACTTTCTAAGTAAATGAAAACAGTTATATTAATTATATTAAAATAGGAGGTAGTGAATCGAGTTCACTTGTAGAGTACTTGCCTAGCACACATGAAGCACTAAATTCCATCCCCACTACCACATAAAATGGACATGATAACAGTAGACAGCAATCCCAGCCTTTCAGAGGCAGAGACAGGAGGTCAAAGTCAGCCTCAGGTATAGAACAACTTTTAGCCCAACTGGGATACATAAGATCCTATCTCAAACTTTTTAAATTAAACAATATCAAAAGTATCTTGCCAATTTAACTAGTAGCATTTTTAATTCATAAATCCTATGTAAAATATTTCCTTATGACTAAAGGCACCTTAAATTCAATATAATGATTTTTTAAAGTCATAAATGGTCTCTCCTTATGAGATTTTCAACAATGCCTCAGACTCTGCTATGTAGTTGTCTTAGCTAAGGTTTTATTGCTGTAAAGAGATACTATAATCATGGCAACTCTTATATGATTTGGGGCTGGCTTACAGTTAAGAGGTCTATTATCATCATGGCAAGAAGCATAGTGGTATGCAAGCAGACAGGGTTCTGAAGAAGTAACTGAGAGGTCTACATCTGGATCCACAGGCAGCAGGAAAAGAAAGTGAGCCACTGGCTTGAACTTCTGAAACCTCAAACCCATTCTCAGTGACACATCCTCCTCTAATAAGGACACACCTCCTACTCCTTTCAAATAATGCCACTCCATATGAGTCTATGGGGGCCATTTTCATTTAAACCACCATACTAGTCAAGATGTGATATCTGTGGATTATGCAATTGAGAACTTCCTTACTTAAAATCCAATAAAGCTCTTTTTTATTGTGCCTTCTAGGCAAGATGTAGTTGAATGTCTCCTTCCCAGCCCCTAACTGTCAGAAACTCATTGAAGGCAAGCTTTGCATTTTCTATGAGAAGCACATGGCCAAAGAAGTAGTGGCTGATGCTCTGGAAGAAGAGCAGAAGGGTTATGTGGTGAAAACCAGTGGTGGGAATGACAAAGGATTTTCCCATGAGGCAAGGCATCTTGACTCATGGCAGAGTATGTGTGCTTGTTCAGTAAGGAGCATTCTTGTTATAGATCAAGAACTGGAGCAGGGAAGCTCAAGTCTGTTCATGGATGCATTGTGAATGCCAAGCTGGATGTTCTCAACTTAGTTAGTGTAAAGGGAGAAAAGGATATTTCTGGACTGACAGATACTGCTCTGCCTCAGTGATTGAGGACCAAAAGAAACAGTAGAATTTGAAGGTTTTCAGTCTCTCTAAAGGAGATGACTTCCACCAATATGTCAGAAAGCTCTTAACCAAAGAAGGTAAGAAGCCCAGGACCAATGCACCCAAGATTCACTGTCCTGCCACTCAGTATGTCCTGTAACATAAAAGCAGATACATTTCTTTCTCTGAAAAAGAAAACCAACACAATAGAAAAATGAAGAGACTACAGAATATGCTAATCTTCGGGCCAAGAGGATGAAGGAAGCCAAAGAAAAATGCCAGGAACTGATTGCCAAGAAATGTAGTCTGTTCTCGCTGAGAACCTCTAATTTGAAGTCTGAGTCCAGTCAGAAATAAATTTTTAAGAGTAACAAATTATCAGACCTTGAAAAAATCCAATAAAAATGAATACCTAGAATTTCTGCTCACTAGGAGGTTATGGTCATGCATAGTCTTGTAGATTCGGTGGCAGAAAGGAAGACTTATAGAACTATAAGAATGATTTGTTTTAAATCCTGTCAAACATATTAGAAGTACTATATGAAGTGAAATAAGCCCTGACTGTGGTTATGAACAGACTCACAGAACCCATACACAGGTTCATGAACTCATATGTTCATAAAATATTTCATGCAAAACAATCAAGTAGCATCTCAAATATTTCTCATTATGTCTTCAAATTTATTTAAAGTTGCTTTGATATTAATTCAGTGTACACTGTATTTAAGAATTTTACATCACCTTAACATTTTATTGTGCTCTATTTAATCAAAAGAAATGGAAAATACCACTACTATCCACTAGTATCCATGTAGAGGAGAGTGTATAGAACTTTGACCATAAAAATACATGCTACCAACCATAGGCCTCCTGAGTCACAAGCCTAAACAGGTCCAAGGATGATTCATTTGCTACATCCACATACCCTTAGGAAAAGCATTTATCTCTGTGTTACTGGGTGAAGACCCATCCCTTGCTATTACTCTTCCTATTTAAAATTTTATACCCCTAGATAAAACTTGTCATGATTCTAGAAAGAACTCCATTTTTATTCCACCATGCTGAAAGGAAATCCATTTTGTTTCTAAGAATAATGAATAGGATCATGAAAGGGTTTACTTTTTTCGCTCTTGATTCCTTAAAGCCATGCATTTTTTTCTTTTAACTAAAAGCAAGCCATATTTCATTTTAATAGAATTACCCTGAAAGTATTGGTTTAATTTTTTTCAATTTTATTATACAATTAAGAACTCAGAACACCCAAATTAGCCGAGATGGTAAGACTATTAGTGCTTTGCTACATTCAAAGTGATTCATGTGCTTTCCCATCAAAGATTAAATTAGTCGCAACTCAGCCACACAGTCAATAAGATGAAAGGAGATTTTAGTAAGTCTGCTCTTCTCAAGAAGTTTTCTGTTTCCAAGAAGCTTCAAGTACCTCTGATAAGATAAGTTACCCAAAATGTCAAGTACAAGCTCATCTTGGTCTGAGTACAGCTCCCATTTGGAGGCCCAAGGGCAACAGAGTGATCCAATCATAGGTGTAGCTCTAAATATAGCAGACATTGGAGGAGTCTGGCCATACTGATAGAAGGCAAATTATATGGCATCTTTCTGCATCTTTATTTGCTTTAATTTCTCAAATATCCCCTTGATAAGGAACATAGAAATAAGGAGTTGTTTCTGATTAGAAATTTAATATTAGGTATAAGAGACAGGCATAGATTTTAAAACATGAAATATGGGTGGATAGCTGATCAAGCTAATGTTTAAGTCTTAATTCAATAAATATTTATTGAATGACATATATACCCTCTGCATATGCTAAAAATGACTAGGCATAGGTGAGTGAGAAAGACTTGATATCGTCAAAAAACATAAAATTTGCTGTAAATACAGAAAGCAAATAAACCATTAGAAATAAGTGTCGAAGGGATTTGGTATATATATCTCAGTTTGTAGAGTGCTTGCCTGAGATGCACGAGGCCTTGGATTCAATTCATAGTATCATATAAATCAGGTGTAGTGGTGAATGCCTGAAATTTTTAACACTTAGAGTCAGGAGGATCGAAACTTCAAGCATAGTCTGTCTATATAAAAAGATTTTTAGCTAGCCTGGAATACATGAGATCCTGTCTCAAATAATAAAAGCAAGGGGCTAGGAATATGACCCAGTATGTAAGAGAGCTTATTTCACAAGCATAAGACCTGAGTGCAAAGACCCAGCACCCATGTAAAAAGGCAGGCATGACTACATGTACTTGTCACCTCAGCATAACGGAGCAAAACCAGGCTGATCCTAAAATCTTACTAGTCAGCTTCAGGTTTCAGTGAGAGACTTTTTCCTATGGTAATATGATGGAACATGTCAGAGAAATATATCCTATGTCCTGCTTTGGCCTCTACATGCACACACAAAGTCACACATAAGCACTCTTATGTGCATATCACATACATACACACAGACACACATGAACACACACAGATCTCAATACATAAATAAATAAATAAATAAATAAATAAATAATATTTTAAAAGAAATTATTGTCAAGGACGTAAACAAAAGAGGTTCATTCAGGGCTCTTAGAATTATTCATGAGAATGGAGTCTCATCAATGAGGAAGGATCATGAAATTCTTCTCAGGGAAAGTTAGCCCAGCAACAGATGAAGGGATGGGTAGGGTGGGATAGGGGAAGGTTCCACATGGAGGGAAGAGCATGTGTGCAATTCACTGTGATACAGAGTATAGTGGAATCTGGCACTAAAACTAAAGGCTTAGGTCAATCACATTAAGTGAAATAAGAAATTAAATAATTAAATATCTGGCCGGACAGTGGTGGCACACGCCTTTAATCCCAGCACTTGGGAGGCAGAGGCAGGTGGATTTCTGAGTTCGAGGCCAGCCTGGTCTACAGAGTGAGTCTCAGGACAGCCAGGGCTACTCAGAGAAACCCTGAGTTTCTCTCAGAAAAACCAAAAAAAGAAAGAAAGAAAGAAAGAAAGAAAGAAAGAAAGAAAGAAAGAAAGAAAGAAAGAAAGAAAGAAATTAAATACTCAGAAGGTTTAGTTGACTTTTGTCATCACCTTTACATCAGAAAAATGTGGTATAGTCAGTGTAATATTTTCTATACTTGTATGTGTGTGTGTGTTCATACATGTATGCATGCTATGAGGTGCTAAGGATCTGAAAGCAGGTCCTTATGCTCACACATCAAGCATGTTATCCACTGGGCTATTTCCCTAGCTTTTCCATAGATGTTAAAGTAAGCAATAACTGGCAAAAATACAGAAATGTATGGAGTAGAAAACCAGAAAAACATATACCTCAACACTTTAAAGGACACATCTATGTGAGGTGTTAATACATTGGGTTAACAACTACAGCGACTGATATATCCATCTACTAACTAAGAAAAAATATTCTTTTTTGAAATACTGACATGTTTCTGTGGACTGTCTTCTAACATTTTAAGGGGTGGGATATATTCTTTTGTGTGACTGTATATGCTTAAATCAGTAATAAAATATGATTCAAAGTTCAAATCATTTTTGACACAACAAATTTCAAGAAGAGATTCAGACCCTAAAATGAGATTAGACTGTGGTTAGGGAGTCTAATCCAATGTCAGAGCATCCATCAAGGATGCTTTCACTGAAGATAATATGTCATCTTGTCAAGATATCTCACCAATTGACATTGTGATAGGGAGTCTAAATCTCTTTTCCCACTTCTCAGTCTCCACTTCTATTACCAACAAGACTTTAAACTGAAGATTGAGCCAGAAATATGACACGTAGCAACAGTCTCCTGATATGTTATTTCAATTTCTATTTGTCAATCCCAACTCACAAGTACACAAAACACTTATTACATTGCCAAGTTCCAGATTCAGTGTGGCACAGGGGTCTTAAGGAGTGGGAAACAAGCAAAGGTTGCTTATGCAGTTGTCCAAAAGATGAACATGTGACAATCACATACTCTAGGCTTCCAAGTCTAAACATGGAAAAGAATTCTTCAGAGTACAAAGCATGAAAATGAGAGATAGCTGAAGCCACACAACATATCTGTTAAGAATCTAGTTAAGTTCTAGCAGAAGCATTATAGACTCTGATTAGGGTATGTATTCCTAGAAGGTAATGTTAGGATAATATTCAGTAGAAACTGAAGTGAGTTCTTGTAATGAAGTCTGACATAAATAGTGATAGATGGATGGATGGATGGATGGATGGATGGATGGATGGATGGATGGATGGATAGATAGATAGATAGATAGATAGATAGATAGATACGAACATACATACATACATACATACATACATATACATACATAGGTAGATAGATACATAGGTAGATGATACATAGATATACACATACATGCATACTATAGATAGGTAGATAGTACTTGCTTTAGATATTGAAGGGTCCTTAACTATTTGAAGTCTCTTTGATTAGCATTTTATTGGCCTATCAATGGGATCTATGAATCATTTAGATGATTTAGTAAATGAGACATATGACTCTTTGGGTTGTGCACTGCCTAATCCAGGGGTGTCATTTGCATAAACTATGATGTAAACCATTGGAGTTTCATCATATGGCTGTTTCTGCTAATAGGACAATCACACCAAACACCCTGAGAATACAAGTGAAATCATTTTAGAGGGTTGATGCTCACCCTCAAAGTGTCTCTTATCCTGAATTCATACTTTTCCATTGCTATAATAAAACACTATAACCAAAAAGCTTATAGAATAGAGAGTTCATTAGGCTTACAGTTTTAGAAGATAATTCCACACCATTGTAGCAGGCAGGCAGGCAGGCATAGCATTGAAGCAATAGCTAAGAGCTTACATATTGAGATAGCAACCACAAAGCAGAGAGAGTGAGCTAACTGGGAATGACTTGGACTTTTGAAACCTCAATCCCCACTCCCAGTAACACGCCTCCTCCCACAAGACCACACCTCCTAGTCCTTCTCAAACAGTTCTAAAAACTGGAGACCAAACACTTAAATATATGAGCCTCTGGGGGCCATTCTCATTTAAACCACCATAGAGAGTGACACTTCTTTCTTCTTTCCTTCATTGTTTTGCTAAGGTGGCATTGCTTATGATAAGGTGACCCCTGCATAAGGAAAAAAATTTCAGTAGAGAGGTGAAGGAATGTCTGCCACTATTCTAGTTTCATTCTGTTACTATCATAAAACATTCTAACTAAAACAACTTGAGGGGAAAAGGATTTCTCTGGCATACAACTCCAGGTTACAGTGCATCACCGAGGGAAGTCAAAGCAGGAACTTGAAGGCAAGATTATTTGATATTTCATACAGCATTACCTCTGACCAAGGAAATAACTTCACAGTCAACGTAGTTCAGGAGGAAACATGGAGAAAGTTGCTTGTTGTTGACTCTCGGGCTGGTTTATACTCAACTTCCTTATACAGTACAGAACTACCTGCCTAAGAATGGTGCCACCCACAGTGGACTTGACCCTCCTATATCACTTATCAAGACAATTCCCCATGAATATGTTCACAGGGCAATCTAATCTATACAATTCCTCAACTGAGGTGCTCCTTTCAGATGACTCCAGGCTGTGTCAAGTTGATACTAAAGCTAACCAGAACAATTCTCATCCCTTTCTTTCCATTCTCTTCTACCTAAATAGAAGACTTTATCAGATAGGTTAATTTTGAGCCTCCTTAGATAAGGACATTAGACACAAAAGCCAGATGTATTTGTCAGTTTATAAGATTAGGTTATGTGTGAGCCCAGGTAAATGAACAGAGGAAGAGAGGGCACTCATTTTGCTTAAACTCTACAGCCAACACAGCAGATAAAGAACACCATGCAGTGGCAGCTGTGCCTGGGTGAGAAGTCACAGAATACATGGGCACTAAAGTGGCTTTCATGGGTACAGATGGCCAAGATTGGCCAGCTCTGTGCATTAACACATGTGCATCCCTGCTCTGAGAACTTCCTTCATGGTAGCATGAGAACTTTGGATTAGAACTAAGGTCCTGGAGCATAGACGATTTGGATATTATTGTAAATGGGACTTCACACTCCTGCACAGGCTGGAGCTGTCTAGGACATTTAGATGTCCAAAGGGAAACTTTGATTTGAAAGTAAGTCTGTAAATGTTAAGCCCTTTCATCTATCCCAAAACCGTAACAACTGGCACATAAATTTTAAAAATGAATGAAAGGGAAAAAGCAAAGGACATTCAACATCATTTAGTAATTAACTCTATCCTCATCTATCCTTGTTTCTGAATTTTTAAACAGTGTGATATGTGGTACTGGTAGAAGATAAAGGAGTGGAATCAGGGGAAGAGATATGAAGAACCTGAATTGGTGAGAAAAAAATGAGCAGAAAGAGGTCCAGTTTCTGCCTCATGGATCTGTTTATATACCTGGGCTTCCCCTGTCTACTGTTCTGCCCTAAAATGCCTCCAACGCCCATAATTTTTCTCAAGAAAAAAATCCATACCTAGAAAAACCTACCTTAAGCTTAAATAACTGCACTGATTGATCTTGATTTATTTCTGTAGGTATTATTTGCTCAGGCCAGAAACAGCTTTCCCCAGCCTTCAGCCACATGTGACAGGGTATGGTAGTACAATCATGAGTACATCAGCCAGCTAAATCAAGCCCTCAAATGACAGTACATACTCAGTTACAGCACCTAGCTGGGATGTAATTTCAAACTTTCTTGTATCATTAAACAAAGAAGAATCTACAAGATTGAGATTTGCAAGGATGAAATCATTGCAAGCATGAAATCCTTGGCTCAAAGGTTACAGAACAGGACCTCTGTCATAGATCTTCTTTGAGTGCCTATTACTTCCCGTATTTGCTTCTATCCTATCCCTATCTCCATTGCCTACCCCTTGTCTCTCCTTCTCTACACACACACACACACACACACACACACACACACACACA
>JADRCC010190823.1:2971-14318 GCA_019843855.1 Hylomyscus alleni
TCTCTCTCTCTCTCTCTCTCTCTCTCTCTCTCTCTCTCTCTCTCTCTTTCTGAAACTTCTTAACCTTGATAATACATTGAAGTTATAGCTTCTAATCTTTACTCCTTTTCCTCACTAAATATGAGGTGTTATAATAATTCTTAAAATATATGAGAAAATGTTCCTATTATCATGAGGTTAGATTAATGACAAGGAATGTTGCCTGAGATCCTTTAAACTAGGCAACAATGAATATTTTCAGTGCAGAGGAATAATTTTATGGTAGCTCAGAAATTCAGCACCCAGTAGACTATCAAAGTATATATTCAATAGAGGAATACTTTTTTCAAACCTGAAAATGATTTTTTAAGCAAAAAAAAATTTATGAGTATACATTGGATAAGCAAGTATTTAATTAGGTTTAGTTTTAGGAAATTGTGAAAATCTTGAAATAAATAAAAATCATAATTTTGGTGCCAGAATTTTATTTTATCTATTGTGAGACTCAGTAATAATGAGTTTTATGTGTTTATTTAGGTTAAAATCAAACTGAAGCACAGATAAAGTATGATTATAGATTTATTGTTGTAGGTTTTACTCAACAGACTATACTGCCTGGGACATTTTGTTAAACAAATGTGAAGATACATCCTGTTTTGTTATTTTGTGGTTTCTTCTTATGATGATTATATAGTTATTGTAATAAAAGTAGATTCACAGAAAATAATGTTATATACCTATATAGACTTTCAAAAATTTGTTTAAATAAAATAATTATTTGAAATCAGGATCAAATAAATGATCTAAACAATCCTATAACCCCTGAAGAAATAGAAGAAGTCATTAATAGTCTCCCATCAAAAAATGCCCAGGACCAGATGGGTTTAGTGCCGAGTTCTATCAGACCTTCAAAGGAGACCTAATACCAATACTTCTCAAACTATTCCACAAAAGGAAAAACAGAAGGAACACTACCCAATTCGTTCTATGAAGCCACAATTACTCTTATACCTAAACCACACAAAGCCCCAACAAAGAAAGAGTGCTTCAGACCAATTTCCCTTATGAATATCAATAAAAAAATATACACAATAAAATTCTCACAAACTGAATCCAAAAACACATCAAAACAATCATCCATCATGATGAAGTAGGCTTCATGCTAAGGATGCAGGGATGGTTCATTATATGGAAATCCACCAATGTATTCCATTATATAAACAAACTCAAAGAAAATAAACATATGATTATCTCATTAGATACTGAAAAGCATTTAACAAAATCCAACACCTCTTCAGGAATTCAAGGTTCATACCTAAAAATAGTAAAAGCAGTAGCCAACATTAAATTAAATGGAGAGAAACTTGAAGCAGTACCACTAAAATCAGGGACTAGACAAGGCTGCCCACTCTCTCCCTACCTATTCAATATTGTATTTGATTTCCTAGTCAGACCAATTAGACAACAGAAGTACGTCAAAGGGATAAAAATTGGAAAGAAAGAAGTCAAAATATCACTATTTGCAGATGAAATGATAGTATACTTAAGTGACCCAAAAAATTCCACCAGAGAACTTTGTGTAATTGAAAATACGTATATAGAGAACAAGGAGAAAGTACAAGTGGTAAGATTACTTGTTGTCAAGCTTGATGGCCTGAACTGATTCCTGTAAAGTAAAAGGAAAGAACTAACTCTCTAAATTGGTCTCTAATCTCTACCCATGTATGTACTCCTCCCACAAGAAATAATTAATTAAAATTAAGACACAGACATGGAAAATCAAGTCCTCTCTGCAGTGATTGGAATTACTGGCTAAAGGAAGTGAGGAAGAACTTTTGGAACTTTGAGAACAAATGTACAGTTCAAATTATATAAATGATCAAATGCTGGTAGAAAAACAATAAACAAATACATTATTTTACCTTTTTGTATTTGCAAGGGCAATTAATCAACTTTCTATTACTAACTATAAAATCCTTGAGTTGTAGTATTCAATTTAATTTAAATGTCATCTATAAATACAGTAACCTCGTATTAAGAAAACAAATGGCTAGGAAAATAGGTCTATTAGTATATGTATGTCTTGAAAGTCTGCAACAACATAAAGCTAAGAGTAGTGGGCATTTGAAATCCCAGTCCTGTTTGAGCTGTGAGAGGAGGATCATTGACATTTCCTGCCCAGACAGTCTAGCATATTGAGATATACATCCCAGTGTGGGTTTTGTGTTAAAAGAAGATGTATGACATTTCTTATGTAAAAGAAATTCTCCTTACATCTCCACACTGGTACATAAACATATACCCTGAAGAGCACACACATTAAAATAAAGACATTTATATCCACACAAATGTATAAATAAATGTAAAAATAGTTAAGTCCAGGGAAAGAAAATGTTTCTGAGTTCATACAACTTGGTGTAGCTGAACTGAACATAAAATATCTCAGTATACTTTCTGATAATATGAGATCATCCTTTTATCTAGCTTTTCTGATATGGCATAAACTTTTGTCAAATTTTCAAATTTAATATTAGTGACTTCCCTTGAATATGTATGTTTGAGCTTCCTTAAATTATTCTTTTAATAACATTATAATTTGGAAAAATATGTCACAATTGGTAATAAAACAAAGTGTGTTATGGATGTCTTTCTCTGATCTCAAATAATTATACATTCAAATTTTTCTTAAGCAGGATTGGATGTAAAACTCTCAAACATTTTCTCTGAGAAAAACTCAGAGCATAATATAATATTTATGCCTCTATTCTTTCTAGTATAAGTCTGTTAGGATATATATGTACCTCAATCAAGTTTATAAGTATTTAACTAGGACTAATACATTTTCTAACATTTAGATTTTTAACAAACACTATATTTATAAATTTATTCAGAATGTTAGTAAAGTATGAATGAATTAGAAAATTATTTATTGTTCTAAATGTTGTTATCCACAGTATTGCTTAGAACAGATGGACGCTGAAACACTAGAAGCTGCTAATTTTTTAGGGAAAAAAGTTAACATCTTTGAATTAAATTATAATTCAGGTATCAAATCTGATATAACTCAAAAAGCTCACATATTTTAGTACAAGTAATCCATTCTCTAGAATGACCTTAAGTTAATTTCATATATAAATTGCCAGATTATTTTTGCATAAGATTGTACCTTTTGATTTTGTTGCTGCAGCAGAAAGTTATATTATATTTTGTCAATTTTCACACCAATTTTTACTGCTTTAAATAAGTCAACAATTTGTGTTAAATATCAGTATCAGTCAATTTCCATCATTTAGCACTGTGTATGTAAAGTTATCACAAAATTTTTGTAAATTGAAGATGCATTATTCAGTCATAATTCCCATCTATAGATCTGTTAAAGGGAGAAAATTATGTTTATGTAAAAGTAATATTAATTTCATTGGCCATGTTTCATAGCAATTTGGTATTAACAGAGGGAAATAGACAGTTAAATTATGGCATAGAAATATATACAAACTAAACTCTGGTCTATTTAATATGTGAGTAATAACTACGTACAATTAAGATGCCATATATGCAAAATTGTACCAGTTCCAAACTGACATTTTTTGTAACAATTTCAAACAGCAATGAATTTTTTTGCTTCAAATAAGCATGCAGTTATTTCCTAAAATAATTCTGTTACCCAGATTCTATAAAATTATATAAAATTAAATAATTATATATAATTAAGGAACAACTTTTAACTAAATTTAATTTATATACATCTGAGCATAAAGTTAATGCTGGTTTAATGCTGAATGATGAACTGAGCAGCAGACGGGTGATAAACCAATGGATTTGCTTAGAAAACCATCAGTTCATTCTTTCAAATGAGTCATATTTTCCAATTACAGAAATGACAAAGTTACTGGAAATTGTATAACTCTTGTAAACTAGAGTAGTTTAAAAAAAATCTCACCATATGATTATAGCCACTAACTTTCATTCTGAAATTCTGTTTTATACAATTCTCTAAGTAATTAATATTATACATACATAGTCTTTGGTACACTATACATTAGCATGGGACTTATGTTTTTGCATGAAACAAAAGGAGAAATTATTTGGTTTGTTTATTATAACATGAGGAAATAAAATATCTATGTTATTATCTGTCTTTGGTTTCTTCACTTTTATAAACTGTTTTTATAGTTGCTGAGCGAATAATTAGTCTTTCTTTTTAGGGTCCTAATCAATGAAAGAATATCATTGTACTGCCTTCAAATATCTTATGTTAAGTCATCTTATCCTGAGACTTAATTAGTTATTTCTGGCAGCTGTATGTTGATATGAGCTCTATAAGCTTGCTTTACTACAAATTAACTATTTTGTGGCATTTTAGAATAAAGATGAGAAGACAATCTCTCTCTTTATTTTTCTCTCTTCTCTACCTTCTTTATCCCTTTGACTTCCTACTCTGACTCCTACCAAAATGCTGTTTTTACTAAACTAATTTCTTTACATATTCCTAGAAGTAGTTGATAACATGTCTACACAAGTAATACCATGCACAAATAGAATTTTTTTAAACGATCAGAATTGATTGTGTCACATATTATTTACTTCCACAGGATATATTAGGCAAATATTATATGGATAACTTGTATTTTTACTTATTGCACAATGAATATTTTACTTGGCTTTGACTTATCACTAAGTTTAAAATCTATGCCTTCTGAAGATATTTTGCAATTCACAACTTCAAGACTCAATGAGAGCTGGGCAGTGGTGGCACACGCCTATAATTCCAGTACTTGGGAGGCAGAGGCAGGCAGGTTTCTGAGTTGCAAGTTAGCCTGGTCTACAGAGTGAGTTCCAGGACAGCCAGGGATATAGAGAGAAACACAGTTTCAAAATAAACAAACAAATAGAAAACCAAAAAACAAAAATAACAACAACAACAAAGACTCAATGGGAAACAGAATTCAGAAAATGTTTTCTAAAGAAATGTTTTGATAAATTTGCTATAAAATTAAAGAAGAATTATAAAAGGATAGATCATTTTAATAAAATGGTCTACTTCATACTGGATAGGAAAGTTTGAAAAACAAACTCCTCTTACATTTTTATAAAGAAGAGAATAGATAAAGGTAATTAAAGTGAATAAATACATTAAGTCATGAACTTTTCTTCAAAATATCTAAAGAAAGATAAATGTGAAAAAACTGAAAAACTGTCACTAAAAACTTGGAGGAGAATGTAATGAAATTACTTTTACTCTACTTTTTACATTTATTTCACACTTCTGGAATGGTAGTTATTAAGGTGACATTACCACTCCATGTTCATGAAACTGATAGTGAGGTTTATGGGAAACAGAGCAAACCTATGTGTTGAAGGAGCATGTTAAATTCAGCTTTCAGTATGGTACAGATATGTGAGTGAGAATCAGAGAATGTAGAGAATTCAAATAGAAAATGCATAAGAACACTGGAGACATCAAACTGAGATAATCACAAGCTTAAAGCAAAAAGAAAGATTATAAAAGAAAGGTTAGCTCATGTTTTCAAATGGTAGCTTTAGCACACCCTTAAAACAAGACACAATGCATTTTTTAGTTCATTGTAATACAGACAGTTAAAACATGCAAACTAAATGTTAAGGTCTAGAGAATAAACACTTTGTTTTACAAAGCATGAAAAATTATAAATTAATATACCCCTGTACATCAGATATTAAGGATGATAGTTTTCCAGTAGTTATTAAATGTGGTTAGCAACCACAGATTAATTCAAAGAAATGTATTTCCTGCATAAAAGAATAAAAAATTACAAAATATTTAAGGTGCCATTTAATCATTCCAGAAGAATGGGAGGCATTATTTATCTGCAACTTCCCAGAAAACTTGTCACAACTTACTATAAAGTTTAACTTACAGAAAAAGTCTGATTCTGAAAAATAGCTATAATGTGTAAGTTAAAATTTTGGATGAGTGACTAAATAGCTTAATAATAATATATAGCATTCAAATACTAGGCACTTTTAGTTCAAAATTCTGAGAAATATGTAGCCCAATTTTTGGCTTCTTTGTGGGTTCTTTTTTCTTCCACATTTCAACCCCCATATGGTAAGAGTGAAAAAGAGGGGAGAGGGGTGCTGTTATCATTAAGCTACTTTCTGCTGATTAGGTGCATTGAGTTGTTGCAGTCAAAATATCTAATTTCTTATTTTGGCTTCTTCTTTGCACACAAATACTTTTTTAAAAAGATTTATTTATTTATTATATGTAAGTACACTGTAGCTGTCTTCAGACACACCAGAAGAGGGCATCAGATCTCATTACAGATGATTGTGAGCCACCATGTGGTTGCTGGGATTTGAACTCAGGACCTTCAGAAAAGCTGTCAGTGCTCTTAACCACTGAGCCATCTCTCTAGCCCTGCACACAAATACTTAACAAACAACCCACACCATCTCTTGGATCTCTGGCATTTATACACTCTCTGAAGTGTCCCCAGAATCCCAAATGTCGCATACTTGACAAAATTATCGGCAGCTGTCACAATCATGTCCCTCCTAGACCATAGGGCCACTGCGAACAATCTGAAGCAGCTCCATATCCCACACTTAGGATTAAAATGAAAATGCCAGTGAAACTCTGTCTCAAAAAACCAAAAATAATAAAAATAAAATAAAAAAGAAAACTTACATTCTTACAATATATCTGTGTTTTTATAGAAACCAAAATTTTCACTACTGAAATGTTTTGGATTTGGCTGACTGATGAATATATTCTCACCTGGAAAGGCACACTTATATACATCATTATGGATGCATCCCATAGTTATACATATCCAACTCCATAAGATAGCATCTTGAATATATAAAGTTGCATCTTGTTAAAAAATATTGCAAACTCTCCACTTAAAAGTCAGAGTAACAACAGAAAATTTGTGTGAAGGAAAAATAGAGAATGACACCAGAATGCCTGTTTATTCATTTATTTTTGTCATCTTTTCACAGAAACAACCAGGAACATAATAAGCTTAGAAAAATGAAAGAATATGAACAAGGGCATTGACTTATGCTACTTTATTGCCTGTTACTTAGCTTTCTAGAAATGTATGATTCATCTAAGAAATTAATTCCTCAGATTGAGTCTTAACAGAGCTGAGCAGATTCAGAGATTCTTTTGACTTGATGCCTTATCATTCATTGTAATACATTTGACTGGGACTTTAAAATCCTCACTGAAAATGCCACAGGACTTAATGGGTTAAATAAATCACAGGCTTGTAGATATTTTCAGGCAATGTGCTGAGTTGTTTGAAAATTAAATCTTCATTAACCTTCCAAGTAAACTTTATTCTACTACTACAACATCAGTTGGTGCATACATTCTCTTCAGTGTGCAAAATAGTGGGGATTATACTTTCAAGAATAAGATCCAGTTCAAAATGTAAAATTTATATCCATTTAAAACTAAACCTCGCTTCCAGTCTCTCTGGGCTGGTGCCCTGAGCAGACTTTGGGCATAAGCTCCACAGCCAGTCCCACAACAACCAGAGGAAGCTCCACTCCCAGGTGCTCTAACACTCTCAGGATCACAGGGTCACAGAATCACAGGATCACAGAGACGCTTGACTCTGAGGAGTTCTGACACAACCAGGATCACAGGAAGGACAGACTCCAGTCAGATTTTGCGAGGTCAGGTAGCACTAGAGATAACCACCTGGCACAGGACAAGCGTAAGACTATAAGCAAAACAAACTAAGGTTACTTGGCATCATCAGAACCCAATTCTCCCATCATAGCAAGTCCTGGACACACTATCACACTAGAAAAGTGAGATTCAAATCTTTAGATCACTTCTCATGATGATGATACAGGACTTTAAGAAAGACATAAATAGCACCCTCAAAGAAATACAGGAAAACACAGGTAAACAGCTAGAGCCCTTAAAGAGGAAACACAAAAATCTCTTAAAGAACTACAGGAAAACACAATCAAACAGGTGAAGGAAATGAATAAAACCATCAAGAATCTAAAAATGGAAATAGAAACAATAAAGAAATCAGAAAGAGAGACAACCCTGGAGATACAAAACCTAGAAAAGAGATCAGGAGTCATAGATGCAAGCATCACCAACAGAATACAGGAGATAGAAGAGAGAATCTCAGGGGCAGAAGACACCATAGAAAAATATTGACACAACAGTCAAAGACAATGCAAAAAGCAAAAAGCTCCTTACCCAGAACATCCAGGAAACCCAGGATGCAATGAGAAGACCAAACCTAAGGATAGTAGATATAGAAGAGAGTGAAGATTCCCAATGTAATGGGCCAGTAAATATCTTCAACAAAATTATAGAAGCAAACTTCCCTAACCTAAAGAAAGAGATGCCCATGGATTTTACATTATTCATGTATATAATATATGCATGTTATTTAATAAATCATGATTATGCAACTACACCAAATGCAGAAATTTTTTCTACATTTGACAGTACTTAAGTGAAGTATTTTGGTTTAGTTATCAGATAATACTGATATTACTTGCTTTTGATTCATGACTTTTCTTTAATGGAGACTTCAATTGTCTTGAAGAACTGTCATAAGTTTTAGATGAATGAGTGCCTTGAGGACCTCTTTTTTATCTCTTCATCCTTTCTTTTAAAGATGTCAGTTCCTAAATTCAGAAGCACAGTCTTTTAACAGAAACAATTTGAAATATGCTTCACAAGAAAGGGAACACTAGCTAGAATGGAAATGCTTAATTTCTATCTGCAATAAAATTTCCTTTTTGATTTTCATATTAACAAAGAATCGTATCTGAATTTTGTAGTTTATTTTGAATGTACAAGAGTAGATAATTCTGAGTAAATTGGTCTGGCTATAGTTTTTCAAATTATGCTTATTATATATATTCATTGCTTTCACTTCCCTAGTAGTCTATCATTATTATATAGATTTAGATGTATAAATAATGAAAAAATAAATTTATGTTATCCATTAATCATTTTCTTGGAATATTGCTTGTTATTAAAGGTAGTAGCTTAATTATCTAAATAATCTAAAATTTGGATATTGGCAAAGATAAAATTAATTCATGTCTTTTTGGAAATGTGTATGTTAAAATTTATAATCTATAATCTTGAAATTGTTCATTTCAATTGTTTAACATTCAGGCTGGTATTATTATGTCCTTCTGTTTACATGGCTTATGTTATAGACACTATATTGTATAGCTCATTCAAAAATTTATTTATTGTTGGCTTTCATTCTAATTTAATAAGAGTAGGGATGAGCTTCTTTAGTATACACAGATATTTCCAAATTTTGACTACCCATACAGCACCCATCTTGGTATTAACTATTGTTGTAGGTCTCCTAGATTTTTAAATATTTTACTGATATATGTTATCACTGTTTGATTGTTTATTTACTTATCACATAGAGTAAAACATGAGCAATGATGTTTTAAATTCTTGAGTTTATTTTCAGATTCAGAATAATTGGTTGAAATATTTATAATGTTCAAAAATACTCTGTATCAAATAATGGGCTTTGTATCTTTTCTATAATTTCAATTATGTCGATTTTACTTCATTGTTCTGCTCTAGTTACACAGGCCTCTTTTGCTTCTGGTAAAACACACCAAGCCTATCAAACATGATGACATATAAGAAATTTAGCTTTGTTAAATTCTATTAAATTTTTCCAAATCTTGCATGCCATCTAAATTTTCTGAGGTTTTTGTCCCTGGTCAATTTATTGCTACCTTTCTATCTTTAATTAAATTCAGATCTTAAATGCATTTTTGAATACCTTTGTATAAAATAGGAACCTGCTCTCCACATATTTCTAACACTCTTCAAGTTTTTAATTCAGAATTTACACTATAAACTATTGACTAAATTTTGATTATTCATATTTTTATTTATTTATTCACTTTGCATCCTAATTACAGTCCTCTCCTCCCAGACTCATCCTCATATTCCTATGCCTCCATTACTCCTTCTCTTCAGAGAACAAGCTCCCTTTGTTAATCATCCACCCAGGCACATCAAGTTTAAGCAAGACAAGGCAACCTAGCTAGAGGGCTGTGATCCATAGGAAGGCAATAGAGTCAGAGACAGTCCCAACTCCAGTTATTAGGGGACATACATGAAGATCATACTGTACATCTGTTCAGTATGTGTAGGATGACTAAGTCCATCCCATTTATACTCTTTGTTGTTTCAGTGTCTGTGAGCCCACATGGAGCCACTCTGCAGGTCTTCTTGTGGTATCCTTGACCCATGTAGCTCTCTCAATCCTTTTGCCCATTATTCCACAAGATTCCTGAAGTCTTGCTTACTGATGGGCTGTGGGTCTCTGCATCTGACTTCATCAGCTGGTGAATGGGAGGCACTTATGGAATGATCTTGACTACAGCAAACTAGCATATCATTAATAGTGTCTGGGGCTGGCTTTCTTGCACTAACTGACTCTCAAGTTGGGCCAGTCATTGGTTGGCCATTCCATCAATCTCTGTGTCATACTTATCCTTGCACATCTCATAGACAAGTCAAATTTTTGGTGAAATGTTTTGTGAGCAAATTGGTGTACCCCTCTTCCACTGATAGTCATGCCAAGCCATAGGATTTGGCCACATCAGGTTCCATATATCTCTGACTGTTAGGCATCTCAGCTAGGATAACTCCCTTAGAATGCTAGAAACTTCATCCATCCCAGATCTTATGGTTACCCTAGAGATGCTTTCTCTCCTCTCCCCCAATTCTTCTACTCCTGATTCCCACACAGTTCCCCTTCCACAACTCTTGCAGGCCGGCCAGTTTGGGCCTCCCTCAACCCACGGGGAAATAGGGTCCTGGTCAAGTCTACAGGAGTTGGCAAAGAAAAAATAACAGATGCAACACAAGGAAGTACAGGATCTGAATGTATTTCTCAAAATGGCATCAGACTTTTACAGTCATTACAAAAGAGAAAAGAAAAATCTGGCAGCTCAGTAGTCAAGGTACATCTGGGGCCATCTGAAATACACTGACTCTAAAACAGCAGCCATCTCCTCTGGACCAGTGCAGCACCCCCCTGGGTTCTGAGCATGCTCAGGCCTGTTCGGCCAGCCAGAGTCCTAGGGGGCTGCAGATGAGGAGTCGGCCAGGTGGGTAGAGGCTCAAATCTCGAATCTCGAATCTCAAATCTCGAATGCTCTCTGCAGTACACTGTCACACACACACACACACACACACACACACACACACACACACACTTGGCTCAAGGTCCTGCCCCGCCCAAGGTTAGTAAGCTTGGATGCCCTACCCCCCCTCTTATCTCCCTAACAATACCGGAGGCAATTAGTCTGAATGGGTAACATTGCCTGCAAGAAATTCCAAGTCAGGGTT
>JADRCC010190872.1:9027-24301 GCA_019843855.1 Hylomyscus alleni
GAGAGAGAGAGAGCATGTGTATGTGTATGTGTTCTCCTAAATACATGAATAATACCTGTTCAGTTTATATACTGTTCCTTGGAGGTATATGTTATCAAGGCTGACCATTTGGTCCTAAATAACCAATTGGTGTGCTATTCCCTGGTAAAGTCTAGTTCTGCTCTCAGCAGTAGTTGTATGGTAGACATATCAGTTAGGATGAGGCTCCACATCTCTGCCTTTGGTCTATTGTGGTTTTCTGTAATAATCTCCATCCATAGCAAAGAAGTTTTCTTGATTAGGGGTGAGGACTATACTTATTTGAGGATATAAAATTATTTAGAATGTATGTAAGGGATTATGCTGTTTTAGTAAAGTGATGGTTCCAAGTTTTCCCCTAAGATTCATGGTTTTCGCTAGCCTCAGGTAGTTGACCAAGTTTCCAGTACCAAACATGATTTTCCTCTTGTTGAGTGGATGTTAAGTTCAATTAGAGTTGTTGGTTACTGCCAAGGTATGTGTGCCACAACTGTACCCTTACACTTATCATCCCATGTTGATTAATTTTCATGATCTATAGGCATTGTAGCGTGGTAAATCTGTTAGTTTTTAAACACTTCTTTTAAAGAATATTTATCACTGAGTACTTTCATGCTCCCTGATAGTAAATGCAATGTATTTGGAAATTATGCATTTCATTTACATAGAGGCTCACAGTGAAAAAGATAAAGAAGATAAAGAGGGCTAAAGATACTAATTATAAACACATATCCAATTATTTCTGAAAGTTCATGCATATATTCTGACCATAAGGACATTTTTTTCCTTTTCTAGGTAGTGCATACCCTTGCCTTTGTTCTGCTCTCTTTTGTCTGCCCTTCAAAGAACACACTACAAAGATGTTTTCTTGCCAGAAAACCCATAAGAACTCAGCCTCTCAATTTTGATGTTACAGTAACTTTCAAGTATTTTCTAAAATTAAAACCTTTGATTTTAATACAATCTTCATATAGAAGCTTCATAGTCCAGATAACACCTGTTATAAATTGTATAGTTGTGATAGGCAAATTTGTTAAACCAGTATGGTATAAACACATGTAAGGTAGAGTTATTAGACATTCAATCATTTTTCTTCTAAGTAAAGCAGCCTATGAAATGTTGGTCAAATTATTTGTTTCTCTTTCCTCATCCAGAAATGTGAGTTTTGATTGCTGTGGAACTCTGAGAAAGTATATTTTATTTCTACTCAACATTTTCAGGGACACTTTTCTTCTGGGGCCTGTCAGAATGGATGGTCCTTGTAACTTAAATGTTGACTCAATACATTGTCAAATATTTACTTTGTCAGAAGTATGTGCTTACAGCAGGAAACTTCACATGAATCTGAGCCAAATGACTTATTTTCTTCACTTTGACTAGAATTCTAATTTTAAGAACACCAGCTCCTACTGATTTTCTTCCCAAGAAGAACTTATTTGCTTAGGGAGGTTAACATTCTGTCTTTCTCAAGAGAGATTGGAGGAATGTGCACATATGACTGCAGGTTCTAATTTTCAGAGTCCATTTCTAATATGTGGAGGAAGATAGAGGTCATCATACTTTCGAGAAAACTATCATTTGAGTCGAATAAAAATAATCTGATAATTTTTACTTATATAAAATTGTGATTTCTTCCAGAAATGGCATAAGAAGCTTCAGATTAACATGACTAAATATAGATAATGATGTTTTATCACTCTTTTCTACCACATGCAGAGGAGAAGACTGAATAAAATTAGTGAATACAAGAGCACTTCATTAAAAAAATCTTATAAATTCAAAGAAAAAGTTTTATCGCAGATTATTTGACTGATATTCATTTTGAAGTATAATGCTAGTAGTAATTGAATAGGTCTAGAAAACGTACTTCAACCCTTGAAATTTGCTCATATATAAAACCTTCTGAGTTACGATTTTGGTGAGAAAATTTGAAAGTCTATGAATACACCTCTTATTTCTTCACAGAATTTAAGTAGATATATAGTTATCAGATCTTACAGCTGAAAAATTTACAATTCTGCCTGATTTCCAAGTGGCCACACCAGCACCAGAGTACACAGGCAAAACCACACTCTATGTCCTACACCTGCCAAGCCCACTTAAAGCACACTCAAAAGCTGATTGGAAAATCTGCCTCTGAACTTTTGGAACTCAATTGCATTCAACTGGACCAAACTAAACTGAACTCAACTGCATTCATCTGAACTCAACTCATTCAATTGAACTCAACCCTACCTCTTTCTCTCCACTATAGCTTCTCTATCCTGCTTGTTGTCCTGAGAGTTGGACTTATCCTCTTTCTGACTCATTATGTCAAATCTTTTTCTGATTCTTCACTTAGTCTGACCCTCAATTAAAGTGCATTGTTTGGGATTAAGGGTGTATAGTAAGAGCATGGTTATATTCCAGACAGAGGCAATAAAGATGTCTATAAAGGGTCTGTCTATATTCCAGTTAGATCATACAGATCTAAGCCTTTGAATGTGATCCATTGTCAGAGTAGCCACATAGATGGATATATATATATATATATATATATATATATATATATGGTATATATGTAAATATAATAAAGGCAATATAAAGTAAGCCTATAGCCAACATCAAATTAAATAGTATGCAAAAAGCAGTTCTACTAAAATATGTGACAAGGTACTTGAAGTTTTAGATAGATCAATAAGACAACTAAAGGTGATTAAAAGATACAAATTGGAAAGTAATAGGTCAAAATATTGCTATTTTCAGATGATATGACAGTATACATAAATGACCCCAATTTTATCATAGAATTTGACAACTTATAACAACATTCAGCAAAGTGACTGGATACAAATAAACTCCAAAAATTAGTACCCCACGTATAGACAAATGATCAACAAGCTGAAAAAGAAATTAGAGAAGCCACGCACTTCATAAAACCACAAACAATTTAAATAACCTTGTATAGCTATAACCAACTAAGGGAAAGTCCTATATGACAAAAACATCAACTCTGAAGAAAGTAATTTAAGAAGACCTCAGAAGATGGAATTATCTCTTATGCTCATCGATTGGTAATATTAACAGAGTAAAAATATGTATCTTACAAAAAGCAATCTACAGATTCAATGCAGTTCTCCTCAAAATTTCAACACAATTCTTCACAGACTTTACAAGAATACTGATCATTACATGGAAAAGCAGAAATCCTAGAATAACTCAAACAGTTCTGAACAAAAGAACTACTGGACATATCAACATCCTTTGACCCACCTGGGGATCCATCCTATATACAGTCACCAAACCCAGACACTATTGTGGATGCCAACTGACAGAAGCCTGATATAATTGTCTCCTGAGAGGTTCTGCCAGTGCTTGACAAATACAGAGGCAGCTGCTTGCAGCCAACCATTGGACTGAGTGCAGGGTCCCCAATGGAGGAGTTGGAGAAGGGACTGGCGGACCTAGGGGGGTTTGCAGCCCCATGGAGGGAGCAACAGTGTCAACAGGTCAGATCTCTCCAGAACTCCTGGGAATTGGACCACCAACCAAAGAGTACACACGGAGGAACCCATGGTTCATGGTTGCATATGGCTTTGTTGGACGTCCGTGGGAGGAGAGGTCTGGGGGTGTTCGATGGCCCAGTATAGGAGAGTGCCAGAGCGGGAGGAGCAGAGTGGCTTGGTGGAAGCAAGGAATGGGGAATAGGATAGGGGACTTTGAATGGGGGACCTGCAAAGGGGAAACCACTTGAAATATAAATAAAGAAAGTATCTAATTAAAAAAGTCAATGAGAGAAAAAAAAGATTCCTGAACTGGCTGGTCATGCTTGTATAACCAGGTAAGACTTCCTAATGGGAGAATGGGATCACCAACCCAGCCATATTGCACCTACTATTGTTCTACCTACAAGATGGGGTAAATATAGAATAGAAACAGACATTCATCCAACCAATGGCTGGTCCTGTATGAGTCCCATGTCATGAGAGAAGGTCCACCCCTGACATTGTTAATGATATTCTGATATGCTTGCAGACAGGAGCTTAGCATATTTGTCATCAGACAGGCTTTAACCAGCAGACGGAAATAGTTGCAGAGACCCAGAGACAAACATTAGGTTGATCTTAGGGAATCATGCTGAAGAGCAAGATGAAAGATTGTCGGAGGCAGAAGAGTTAAGGATATCACAAGAAAACCTAGAGAATTAACTAACCTGGGCTGATAGGGGCTCACAGAGACTGAACTGTTAACCAGAAAGCATGGACTGAAACAATGTAAGCCCTCTGCATATATGTAAGAACTGTGTAACTTGGTCTTCATGTTGGACTCCTAACAGCAGGAACAGGGGCTATCTCTGACTCTGTTGCCTGCCTTTAGAACTCCATCTCTAACGGACTCCCTGGTCTAGCCTCAATAGGAGAAGATGCATCTAGTTTTACTGCTACTTGATATGCCAAGGCTGGTTGATTAAAGACCTCCCTTTTTCTGAAAAGAAAGAGACGAACTATGGATGGTTGTGGGTTTTGTGGTAGGGACTAGCAGAAGAGGGATTGGAAACTGTGGACTAAATGTTAATTAATTAAAATTAAAATGCTCATATTTTTACTTCCAAATTTATACCCTTACTCTTTTTTTTACTTTTGTTATTTTTTCTTTTACAACATTCTTTTAAAAAAGAGCCTGTGAATATTGTATTTTATCTCTAAATATTTCAACATGAAAAATATTTCACAAAGAACAAAGACATTATATTTAACTTGAATATCATCTGAATACACTCTAAATGACATATAGATTAATAAAATCTGTTGTGTAATTCATTTTTAATTTACCCAGTTATTTTCATTTTCATTTTTGATTGTGAACCAAGACATAAGTTGTATTATTTGGATAGACTGTCTTTATTCTGCTCTGATAATGATCCATACCTCCCATATCTTTCATTTCCATTACTGAAGTATCTTACTTTTCTATTTCTGATGTTCACTCTTAATATGCTATTGAGTGATGAATATCTCAGTAAAAGGACATGACAGTTTACTTTTAATTTGTAGTTTATAAAGACAAAATTAACATTGTCAGTCTGAAATGTTTCATGGAAACAAGAGTAACAGAATAACACATTGAGCAGTAACTTCTGTAAAAAGTGCCATGATACTTTTGATAGCTATATGTTTCAATCCTCAAGCCTTTCAATATTTTCTTAAATATTTACTTAAACCATTTGCTTTATTTTTAAATTTTGACAAAATGCAATTTCCACAGTGGTAAAATTTTGGAAGTCTGAAAGTTATTCATCTGATAAATGAGAATTTTTTAATACATCTACCTTCTAGTATAAGCAATTCTACAGTTAGAGAACACTCCAAAGAGAGAACTGTGCTTTTTTTCTTTTTCATTTTTTTTTTTTTACTTTTTAAAACTCACTTTACATCTGATCCCTATCCCCTTTCCTTGTTCACACTCCTATAATCACTCCCCATTCCTTGCTCCCCTGCTCCCAGAAGAATCTCCTGGTTATCCCCCTACCCTGGCACATCAAGTCTCTGCATAACTAAGTGCTTCTTCTGCCACTGTGGCCAGACAAAACAGCCTAACTGGGGGAACAGATTCCACAGAGAGGCAACAGCTTAAGGAATAACCCTCACTCCAGTTATTTGGGACCCACATAAAGACGAACTTGCACATCTGTTACATATGTGAGAGGGGTGGTATGTAGGTCCAACTTATGTATGCTCTTTGGTTGATGGTTCAGTCTCTGAAAGCCCCCAAAGGTCCAGGTTAGTTGACTCTATTGGTCTTCTTGTGGAGTTCTTATCCCAGTCAGCACCCTCAATTCTTCTCCCAACTCTTTCACAAGAGTATCTAAGCTCCATCCAATGTATGGCTGTGGGTCTCTGCATCTGTCTGAGTCAGTGGCTGAGTCTTTCAGAGGACAGTCATGCTAGGCTCCTATCTGCAAGTCTAATAGAGTATCATTAATAGTGTTAGGGATTGGTGCTTGCCCATGGAATTGGTCTTTAGTTGGGCTGGTTATTGCTTAGTCATTCCGTAGTCCCTGAAATTCTTGCAGGTAGGACAAATTTTGGGTCAAAAGTTTTGTGGGTGGGTTGTGCTCTATTACTCCATTTAGGTTCCTTCTTGGCTACAGGAGGTGGCCTCTTCGGGTTCCATATCCCCACTGCTGTGAGTCTCAGCTAAGGTCACGCCCATTGATTGTTAGGCTCTCCCTTATCCCAGGTCTCTGACAGGTCCTTGAATTGCTCACTTCCTTGCCTGCCAGCTGCAGATTTCTATTAATTCTCATGGCCATCTGGACATTTCTCTTCTCTCTCCACACATGATTCTGAACCTCATCCATTCCCAAGAACTGTGCTTTCAATGTAATGATATATACATTTATTCAATAAGGCAACTTTCTCCAAAGGCCAAAGTTTTAGCCCCATGGCATTTCCCTGAACACATAGTAGAAAATAAAGCCACTTGAATAAATCTTCCATTTGGGGGAGCATTTTTTTCATACTCTATATCCAAACCAAGGGAGTTCCAATAATCCTCTAGTGATGAGTTTACAATTATATGACATCAAAATATATACATTTTTGCAGAGTTCCCCTCTATGATATTTTTTACTTGGTAAACACCCTTTTGAATTATTATATATTATCAGTTAAATATTTCTTAAGCATATATATGCAAAACAGAATATATATACATGTACATTCATCTATAGTATATTATATGCTAAAATATGAGTACAAATTACCAATATATTAAATTATCATTGCATATTTATATGATGTATTATTTGCCATATTTCTTACATGCTGATAATAAATAATACTTTTTATTAAGTACCAAGAAGTAGAGAAGTTAGAAGCAACTAACCCAAGAGAGCAATTAATTTATATTCTATACTATAGTGAATAAAGAACCTTATTTAAGTCGGGCAGTGGTGGCACATGCCTTTAATCCCAGCATTTGGGAGGCAGAGGCAGGAGGATTTCTGAGTTCCAGGCCAGCCTGGTCTACAGAGTGAGTTCCAGGCCAGCCTGGTCTATACAGAGAAACCCTGTCTCAAAAAACAAAAAAACAAAAAACAAGAACCTTATTTAAAATGTTATATCGAATGCTTTGGTCAAGATACAGCATCTTAGCTTTAATGTTAATTGAAAAATAATGTCTATAATAAGGAAAACACTGCATTCATATTGAATAGAACTGAAACACTTTTTTAGAAAGATTTTGCTGTACCTTGATAAAATACCTTAGGGAAAAAAAAATTGAAAGAAAGGGAAGCTTAATTTCAGCTCACAATTTCATAGGTTCCTAACTATGGTTGTCTGAATGCACTGTTCCCATGCCAGTGAGGAGGAAAACATTGTGGTAAAAACATGCTGCTCACTCAAGAATGGCTAAGAAACACGGGACACACCTGTGCAAGCCTAGTTCTTCTTTCTTCCATTAACCCTATTCAATTAACCTTCTTTGCAAATACCCTTCCAGATAGACTCAGAGATGTGCTTTACTAATTCTCTAGGCATTAATTGATTCTATCAAGTGGCTAATCAAGATTAACCTTTACAAATCTTCACATTGTCAAAGATACCTAATTATATCTTCTCATGTGGTAGTTTCCAAATAAAAACAATAACAAGATCACCCGAAAATAATAAAACTATCTGGAGTACAACTACAAACATACTACCTCTTCCCTCAAGGTTTTAATAGTTCAATATTACTCAAGAATTCCAGTCCAGTGTCTAATCTGAGACATAATACTACTTGCCAATAGTCTCTATGAAATTTACAATGTGAATCACATACTTCTAACATTCAGTGGCACAGGCTAAATATTTTAATTCCAAAAGGAGATTTAGGAACATAGAAAGGAAAGTAGGACTAATTGAAATCTAGCAAGACAAGCAAACCTTTGACCTCAATGTCTTCCACCTACCTACTTCCCATTTTTATTTATGAGACTCATTAACCTATTAGATTATACCACCTGTATGTAAGATCAATCTTATCTTTAATCATCTGTGGAACTATTGTCATAGACCCAGAAGTGTGCTTTACTAGTCTCCTAGTTGAGACTTCTAATCAGTTACCCAAGGTAAATCCTTATAATTACTAACTTGTTTAACTTTGTCCAAGTTAATGGACACTTCCACAGAAGTGGAATATATGCGATAATTTTGAGCCATATTTGGTAGAGTGAAAAAAATTTGAGCTTTCTCCATGAAAAGAAAAATAAGACAGCTCTGATACTTAGCTTTTCTTTTACCATTCTTAGTTAATATAATATTAAAGAAACGTCATGGAAGAGCATCCAAGAGCATGAAAACATTTGAATACTTTTATTGCCAATATTCCAAACCTACTTGCCCTGTCCCTGCTAGATAAAGAAAAAACATGTAGCCTTGTTAACTGTCCCTAAGCTGTGACCATGTGTTATAAAGTTAATTAATAAAGCAAAGTGTTGGGAAATGCTGGTATAGTGTCAAGGAAGTGTTCAAATCGTAAACTCAAGTTTTATTTCTCTGTGTATTTGTGGTCATTAGGTAAGGATGGGCTGGTGAAGGGAGTGCATATCTGTTGGAGTAGTAAGAAATTTTTTTAGGAGTTTCTTTTTACATTCTGTACAGTCTCATGTTTAGTAGGGAAAGTCTCCATCTATCCTGAAAAGTTATGTATAAACACCAGCAAATATTTGTATCCAAATTTTTCTGGTTTTATCTCCATGAAATCTGTTTCCCAATAGACTTCTGGTTTGTTGTTCTAGCACAGAGTATGGGGTTTCATTCAATAGGCAACCTCATTGGTCAATTGACAGGCCTTAAAATTTTTAACAATTTCAGCTGTTTTCAAATTAGCAGCTCTAATTCTGATGTGGTACTTGCAGACTATGTCGTGTATTCTCTGGACTCCCATGTGTGAAGAGTGATGGATCTTTTTTAGTATGTGTAAATCCATTTTTTCTGCTGCAATTAGTTGTAGTCTGTTGTCTCTATCATTTCTCATGACATAGAGACATGGGCAGGTTTCTGGCCCAGAACACATCTTTGTCTGGTCAGGGAGTGTGGGATCTCCTGGGCTTAGGGCAATCAAGGCCATGAGGAGCTCAATTTCTAGAGCCACCCACTGGGATGTCTTATTGCCCTCTGGGTTGGAGTCTTTCCTTTGATATCCTGGACAGTGAATGATGGCCAGCGCTTTAGGCCCCCGTAGAGGCCTTACTAGGGAGAGGATTTCTTTTTTATCTTTGACAATCCTTTCTTTTGCTGTCAGAAGGCCTATCTCCCTAAAAATAGTCCCATGGATAGGAACAGTAGCAAAGGTTTACTGACTATCTATGCAGATGTTAAGTCTTTTCTCTTTTTCCAACCCTAACACCTTGGTTAGAACAATTTATTTAGCTTTTTGTGCTGATGTTCCAGCCAGCAATAGCTTCGCCCATCTGATCTCAGTGTTTGAGACTACCACTGTCCCAGCATACCTCTGTCCATCCTTAATGAGGCTGTTGTTATTGGTTAACCACATTACCACTGTATCCATCAAGAAGAGATTTGGGCCCATGCTTGAGGGCGAAAACGTCCAAACAGCCATGTAGAGGCCCATCAAGGTCAGGGTCAGGCAGCAGGGCAGCTGAAAAGTTATCCTGGGGGCATTCAAGAAGAGAGGCTGGTAATGAGTTATGTTGGCATCTTCTTTAACTAGGAAGCCATCACTGTACTGAAGTGTAAACAGGGGTTGGGGGAAGCTTCTGGCAATTGGCTACATTGGCCATTGGCTGATACCAGGGCCCAGAGTCTGAGTGTGCATCCCCCAGGTCTAGGGAGATAACCTGTATGTGGCAGTGTAAAAGCTACTTAGGTCTAAATTCTTTAGGGCCTCTAAGAGGTCCTGAGTCTCTTTTTGACATTTTTGTCTTCTTTCTGCTGTCATAGGAAGTTATTTATAAACTGATAAAGAGACTTTATCTTTAGATTTTGGCAAGACATAATGAACTCTATTAATTTTAAACAAGCTGGTAAGTTTCTTTTTTTACTTTTAGGATTACCCTGGGCTTAGAGAGGGGATCCAAACTCAGTCTATTTTGTTTTTTTAAGTTGGGGCACATTTGATCTTTAGGATCCCCCTTATCTATTTGTGTATAAGTCATTTGTTTAGAAGTCCCCTAAGTACGTAGGCCACTGGCTTGGTGCCAGGGCCAAAGTAAGCACACTGTTTTCTGGGAGCCATTTGTTCTAGATGTCTCTTATAGTCCTGTTTTGGCCATGGCTGTCAACAGGATCTTTGCCAAGTTTTGAGTCTGTTGTCTCTGTCTTTTTATCTGTTTCTCTTTTGTCACTATCATTATCAGTAATCTCTCAGGCTTTTTTTAAAAAAAAAATCTGTCTTTATATCTAACATCACATATTTTGGCCAGATTGGTGGGCTATCTTTCAGCTGCTTTGAGACCTGTCAACAGAGCCTGAAGGTAAACCAAAAGTTTCCTCTTACCCTCAATAGAGTTAAACTCTTTGTCTGGGTAAGTCAGGGGGAAGCAAGAATCAATAGCTACATGGTTATTGGGGGTTCCCTTGTGGGGTCAGGAACCAGATTTCTGTTGTGTGGGGAAGGGAACATGTAGAATATGGTGGGGGTAGCCTGTCAGATGTTGCTATGTCCCTCAAAGTCAACTTGTCAGAGTCATTTTGTAATGGGAAATGCAAATATAACACATAAAACCACAAATGTAACAAGAAACAACCAGAAAGTGACACTCATGAAAAAGACCTCTGTGTGACAGGCAAAATGTAAGTCCAACCTTTTCTTTCTCTCAGGCAAAACCAAGAAACAATCAGAAAGTGGTACACACACATAAAAACAACAACAAAAACAAGATTGGTGGGTGTTTCTTAGCTCCCTCTGAGTCCACGCCCATGCCTACCCCAAACTGAGACTTAGGATGTCTCTTGGCTTCACAGTAGCCACAGTTCCCATATATGCCTATCCTATCTGTGACCGGCCACAGATACAAATTAAAGGCCTTGATCCCAGACAGGTGGTCATCTCAGCTCCCTGAACCTATGCCCACCTCAAACCAGGCTCAGGATGTCTGTCTCCTGGCTCTGCTGCGGCCACAGCTCTGAGAGCTCTCCCCCAAAACCAGACAGGAACTGATTTGATGTAACTCACAGCAGGGTCTTTATTCTGTTCAAGCTTGGGTTCCTCAGCTCACCACCTACATGCAGGACGGATTTTGTGGAGAGAGGAGGCAAGGCTTTATAGTAAGCAGTAAGCAAGGGGGTAAATGAGTAAGCATTTCACTGGGAAGCTCTTATGGTCTTTGGCATAATTGGTTGGTGTCGGGAATCAAATTGTAAACTTAATTTCTATTTTCCTCTGTGTTGGTGGTTGTTAGGCAAGAGCTGGATTTGTAACATAGGGGTACAGATCTGTATACCCTAGAGACTCAGGTCTTGTTGGGAGTGAGCCCAGTGACTAGAGCTAGGCTTGGGTTTTGTTGTGGGTAACTTGGAAATCAAAGTTAGGTACTGGCCTGTTACTTTACTTGTGTTCAAATATATGTCACATTCTCTAAAATGGAGCCTGAATTTGTAAGACTTGGCCTCGATTATAGACAGAGTTGTGCTGGTTATCTTATGACTTCAAGACCATAAGTCAGAGAGATTTCTCCTCCCTATAAAATATCCAGAATGTGGCAACATGTTAAGGCAGTATAAAGCAAACTAAGATATATCTGTTGGACCCTATTGCTCAATCTGACAGGAAAACAACCTTCCTAATACAAGTGGATAGTTGACTGACAGTTGATTGCATAGATATGATTGAACTCAAAATAAATCAGAACTGTTCGTCAGCTGAGCCCAGCCCAAACTACCAGCAGACTAGATCATAAATTTGGACTGGTATATCCAATAAAAGTTAACTGATAGAGTAGTTTTGACATCCTCTTTTTTAGTTCATCAAGTTGAGTACTTATTAAATATTCATTTGCATGGATAACATGCCATTACTTCAAGAGAAGATTAAAGAAAAGAAACATGAGCGAGTTTTGTGTTCTCAGTGTGGTCATGAAGACAAATAATGAGTAACTATATTCAAGGCATAAATATGAGGACATTAAGAGCTCTTCTCTGGGAATGTTGGGTCAGGAAGTGTTTGTAAGCCCTCAAAAAACCAAGGAGCTGTTTCTGATGTAATTATATTAGGGTCTTTTTATTATAAACTTGAGTTTGGGCTTACCACTGAACCCCAGCATAGTTTGGTGACACAACCCCAAACTCTCATCGTGACAAGGTTTTATAGAAAATGGAAGCAAGTAATGGAGGAGAGGGGTCCATAATGACAAGCATCTAAATTGAATGACTATTGTAAGCCCACAGGTAAGTGCTCTGAAGCAAGGCCATATGCAATAATGAACAGTCTGAATGTACATCTGAAACAATCAGATTAATCTTTAATTATCTGTTACTACGAAGTAGCTAGGGAGTAACTTTAGCCAAGGATAAGCTGAGGAGTCCTTCCTGGTACTTGTACCTTGAGTACAGCAATGGGTCAAATTTTCAGGCCTCTTTTTCTTTTCCTTTCCTTTTCTTTTCCTTTTTTTTTTTTTTTTTAAGATGGAGGCAAGTTCCAAGATGGAGTAGGTTTGGCCTCTTAGGAACACATTAGATCATTTAAAATGAAAATTCACCTTTCTAGGATGTTTGATACCTCCTTAATATAAGTACCTAGAGACAGTGTCATCATTTTTTCTAATTACATATTTTATTGCTATTCATAGCAATAAATTAATAGTACAAAAATTTTAACAGTTTATCTCAGAAAAATCTAATGAGAAAGCACAAAATCTCCCATTTCTTTACTCTGTGATTTGGAAGACCTGAAACAATTTTCAGGTTCCTCAGCTATAAAAAGAGGTGTTGCAGTTGTGGTGTTGCATTTTCTCTGAATGGCTGTTTGTTAGAAACTTGGTCCTTAGAGTAGTGTTAGTAGGGTATTGACAGACAGTTGCAGCCTCATGGAGAGTCACTGGATCATTGCAGATGTGTACTCCAGAGTAACGGTAGTCTCTCCCTTTTCTACTTGGCTCATGATGTGAGCAGTTTGTTCTACCATGGGTCCCTCTTACTATAGCACTGCTATCAAAATCAAAGTCCCAAAGGAGTGGTTCTATCTATTATTTGACATTACCTCTAAAATGGTGATTCAAGATACAATTTCTCTTTTTAGCAGTTAATAATTATAAGTATTTTTATAGCTACACAAAACATACTAGCAGAAGGGGAAATAATGAAACCTCATAGGACTATTATGATGATAAAGACAGACAGGCAGACACAATATGTAGTCCAATTACTGACATATTTTATGTGATTACTATTATAATATTCACAGCCCTTTTATTGTTATTGGTGTAAATTTAGAAAAATAATATCATTTAGATGGAAAATTTTTGCAATTTTGAACAATCTTCTACAAGAAAAATATGTTCAAAGAAATCTTTTCACTCATTCAAAAGACTCAAATTAGTTTCTATTATGTTTAAGTATTTCTAATGCTTAAAACATTGTGTGTCATTTCTGCTGCTGCTTTCTCTTTTTAGTTTATGGTTTTAACCTAAGAGAATGCACTACTTCCTCTGGAGTGATTTTTTTTTCTCAACATTATCAATTTGAGTGTCTGAAATATAAAGTATATAGATACATTGTTGTGGGGCTACTATGGTCATTTTAGCATTTAGCATGTGGGCTGTGGAAGGACTTCTAAAGCACACTGGGATGTTGTGAAATGGCTCTCTATTATGTAAACAGTAAGCTGTGTTAACTAATAGGCATGCCTGTGACACAATTATTTAGGCTGCACCGCCCCACTCTCACATTCTCTTCTCTATGAATTAATGGCTAGTAGCAGGATAATGAGTCCCTTGCCTCACACACTCTTATCTCTTTTACAAAGAAAGCTACAAGAGGCTGCTAAATTTTGATTATATTCTTCTAAATTAATTTCTCCATTTCTTGCTTTATGTTCTACTTTTTTTGTTGTTTTCATGAAATGATTTTCCTTCCTAAACAGTCCTATGCCTGTGATTTTATTCAAGCAGCACATACTTCTATTACTAGAGTTTCTTCTTTTCCTCAAATGTAGAAATGACAGGACTTGCCAGTCAACTAATTCAACTGAACTCAGGAAGTTTTTGTTAGTCTTTGGTGTTTGTCAAATGGAAAGCAACATTCAAATACATTAACTGATAGAATTCTAGATTTGTACTTTATTTATCACATGCCATTTCAATCCACTGCCTCGGTGTCTACCTTCCGCACATGGTACAGGCTCTTCAGCCAACACATATGAAGGCCTTTTTAGAAGAAGCTCAGAGATACAGTTAATGTTTGTACTTCATTAAGTTTTACATTTCTTCGTACATCTCTTTTGTACATGTTAGGTTTGTGTCCTAGACAACTTAAAGAGGTAGAGATAGAAAGGATTCATTTGAAATTTTTGACAAGATTGCTATGAGATGATCTCTATTTCTGTAAATGACATACTGATGAAATCATGAGGTCATAGAGCTTTTTAGTCTTGTATCCTTTAGTTCTCTGTTCTGTTGCTCTGGGTCTAATTAGCCTGGCTGCACATCAACACCCTTCCATGTTATCATCTTCTCTAAAATACTCCACCAAAGTTCTACAAAAAGGGAAGAGTGAAAAGCAAGCATGTCTGTCTATGTTCATGCAATTTTTGAAAACTCTTATTATTTTATATTATTTGCATATGCTTGCCTAATAAGAATGATCCTGATGGTCTCTTGCTTTCCTGGTATCTGAGACTTTCTAGAATGGGGATGACATTAGCTGAAATACCTAACAAAAGTAAGAGAGACCCTGTTGAGACCATATCCAGAGGTTAGGCACGGCCCCTGGTTGAGGGATGGGGCCGCACGTAAAAAGCTCTATGACCTCATGATTTCATCAGTATGTCATTTACAGAAATAGAGATCATTTCATAGCACTCTTGTCAAAAATTTCAAATGAATCCTTTCTATCTCTACCTCTTTATGTTGTCTAGGACACAAACCTAACATGTACAAAGGAGATGTACAAAGAAATGTAAAATTTAATGAAGTGCAAACATTTTAACCCAAAATTGCTCCTCTCTAAAGGAAATACAGGAACAAAGAGTGGGGCAGAGACTGAAGGAAAGGCCATCCAGAGACTGTCCCACCTGGGAATACATCCCATATGAAACACTAAACCCAGGTACT
>JADRCC010191038.1:2115-14745 GCA_019843855.1 Hylomyscus alleni
TTGTGAGAAAGACGGTGGCCATCACAATAGTCAATACTATCATCATGCTGTTGGTAGTAAGGCTGGTACTGATGATGGTGGCAGTAACAGTGGTGTTGGTGGAGGAGTGATGACGATGGTGATGATAGGAATAGCGGTAGTGATAACGATGGCAGCAGTGGCGGCAATGGTGGCGGTGGCAGTGGTTGTGATAAAGATGTGATGATGAAGGCACTGGTGGTGGTAGTAATGGTGACAAGGGTGATGATGTTGATGGTAGCTATGGTAATGATAAAGGTGGTATTAGTGACTGTAGCCATGATGGTGTCAACCACGATGATGAGAACGTGAGAGTGGTGATGGGTTTGGTGGCAGTGTTTGTGGGACCGGTGATGTGCTGGTATAATATGGTGGTGATGATGGTCATAATGACTACAATTCAGTCTTTTAGAAATGGGCATAAGCAGACAGTACTTAGCCTACACTGCTTGAAGTCTCACCCACAGTTGCTGTCCCTGGGGTCCATCCCTCTGGCTTCCTCTGAGGAAAAACCCTGTTGCAGCATCTCTGACCTGAGATCCTTAAATCCAAGTAGCTGGTAAAAATGCCCGCACCCACAGACAAGAGCAGTGGGTCACAGAAACCTGGAGAGAAAGGACGTATGCCACTCCCAAATTAGTTCTAAAGTCAGCACACACTGGGGTCACACAGGGTGACCCCCACCTCATTCCAGCCATGCTGTGTTCCTACATTTTTCTGGCAAGTATTTTATCCTCCACTGACAGCTTGAATAGTGGCAGGGAACACATGCCCAGACTGCGGATGCCGTATCTCTCTTGGCTGTGTCACGGAATTAGAGCATAACATTCTACGGCTGTCTAAGGAAGGGATCAGGAGATCTGTGCTGGCCTCACAGCACAAGTTTCTAGGCAGCTGTACTCTACGTGAATGCATTCTCGCTGGTACTCCGTAGTTTATCAAACGCATGCGGCATGAGCCTGATCTATCCTGAGCAAATGGAGTCACAGCAGTGACAAGCTATAGGGCTTCTTCACTGCCGGGAAAGAAATCCAATTTCCTCCTGATTTGAAATTAATTTTCAGAGGGAAATTGCTTTATTGTTATGCCTCATGATGACTCCCAGCCCGGAGCCTGCTGGTTTGCTAAGAGGGGCCTGTTCTCTGCTTGGGGGCGGAGTGTCCTCGGCAGAGGTGCTGAGAACACCACGTCTGACCCAGTACTGGCTGAACTGAGCTCTGGGAGACTCGGCCGGGAAAGCTCTTCCTCACTGGGGAATCTCGCTGGCCTTGAGGCAAATATGTGAGGAGCAAAGACAGCTGGCCTGTTGGCTGCGGAGTGGACATTCACTTTCCCAGCCCCCTTCTTCCTCTAGGAATCCAAAGACTGTAGATGTCTGGCCCAGGCGCAAGCATCTCAGAGAAGCACTATTGCAAAAGTCAGTGCCGTGTGGCTGGGCATCGCTGACCAGGTCCTGTCATGAGTGGAGCTTGGCAACCACAGCAGGGTCCTGGGCCTTGGTCCACAGGACAGGGTCTGTGGAACTTGGCACTCACCAGAGTCATTGCTCACGTCTCTGCTCGACCTGGCATTTGCTGACTACGCAGACACCCATTCCTCTCCTGCAGCTGGCGGGCTAGAAGCCAACTGATCTATAAATACGTGGCCTGGCTCCATGTTCTGGCCCCAGAGCCCCCACATGCTGATGGACAGTTTCGTCAATACACTTCTAAGCCAACACAAGATATCACTTAGAATATGAAATTTCCCCTGGATTCCAAGAGGATTCAGTATTTGAGCAGATATATGTGATGCACCACAAAGCACTTTTGATATTATCTAGACTTTGTACTATTGCCAAGGAAACTGAGGCCTAAGAAGGTAGGCATAAGACTCGAGCCAACATCTACCTCCGAGTTCTGAGGGTCAGGGTAGCACAAAGTGTTGGTTTATACTACCCTTTCATATCTGTGACAGCTCCCTGTCCCCTCCCCGACTTGCCTGCGAGCCCCACCTCTGGGGCCAGGGCAGTGACCAGCCAGCTTCTACAGCTTGAAGTGCCACCAGAGGCTAAACTGCCACTTACTGTTGGCCAAGTTATGGAAAGGCTTAAGCCACTGAGGTGTGTGTTCTGAGCCACACTGAGAGACAACTTTCCAGGTCAGCCCAAACCACAGGAACAATCTTGTTCTCTTTGGCCTAACCCTTTTTCAGGCCCTTGGGAGAAGGTGGGGTCACTGGGACAGGAGTCCCTGGCAGGGCACAGTCTTACATAACCTCAGCTGCAGCCTGTGCCTCCACTCCTACTCCAGCCCATGTCCCAGCAGCTTTGTTCATGAATTACCTGGCAAGCCCTGTCCTCAGAGATCCCCAACAACTGTATGGCCATGACCGCTGAAGAAGTAGGATAAGAGAATAGCTAGCTATGCTCAGAGACAGGCGTCAAACGTTTCTGGGTGGAGACCACACCATGGCGGACTTTGCTTCTATGTTATAGTGAACCACATGCTATGAGGCTGGCTCATCTTCTTGAGGAACCAACCAGCCCCCAGGCTCATGGTTGCTGGCAGCTGGGCAACAGCAAGACACTAGCATCTCCATGTCAAACTTAGCAGAGACTCAATCCTCCCTGTGAGCATTTACAGGGACTCTAAATCCATGGTCCCCTGGGCAGTGGCAGCCATTTTCTACTGCCCTGAACTGCAGCTGCAAGCTCCCATGAGCCTATGGGTGGGGATGCACTCACAGAGAGCAGGCTGCACCTTTCTCCTCATCACTAGGTCTGGGCCAGTCCCACAGGTGCTCCTAGCCAACACATCTGGAATTCAGTCTAGAGTCAGGGGAGGTGCTGCTGAAGGGGGCAGCTGCACAATAGGAATAACACCATAGGTTCAGATCCAAACACTAGAACTCTCTGATGGTCCACGATGGTGCCATATGTACATGGTACCAGGAGGTACATTGGCAAAAACTTCCATGGGGCCCGCTTTGATGAGGCATTGCCCATGTCTGGTCTCAAAGACATGGGCCCATCCATCTGATAGCCCCATTGTGTGACCAGCTAGTTGAAATAGGACCCAGAGTCCTCCCATGTTGAATGTTCTCTTGTGTTCCATGTTCTCCTAGACATATTATCTTTGGGGAATCTGTCCCAGCTCTCTGCACAACCAGTCTCCCCAAGACAAGAACCCTGGTCTAGAAAGCACAGTCTTCTCCTATCCTGCCAGATCTAGGACAGCCCTGGAAAGGGATGTGGCTAAGAGTGAGTGGGTAGGGCAGGCTGTCTGACTCAGTGGGTTCACTTATCACTTCCTTTCTTAGGACAGAAGACTCATAGCACCGTGTACAAGGACATCTGCTACTAGGCTGCTTCCAAGAGAAGAAATGGACCCCATGATGTTTGAACGTGGGTACCACTAAGGCAGGGGAATGGGCACAGATTCTCGTAAGCTGCAAAGAACAACCACCACTAGAGAACAAAGCTATGTGCAGACCATGGCCACTGTTACAAACAGGCAGATGTTGTCATGGACTAGATACATCAGCCTCTAGGGATGGATGGATGAGCTTTCTTGAGTTTTCTCATGTTTTACAACACAGCCAAGAGTTTGGTGACATGTGCTGGTCAGTGTGTCTTTGCCACATGGAAAAGGCCATCTTTATGCCTATCATGCCATGGGCTCTGAACCACAACCCTATTCCAGAGCTGAGAGAAGCAAGGCCCAGTGAGGTCAAGACTGTGTTCCAAGGTTGCTGCAGAAGTGAGGTCTGGGTTGGGCTCGGTACCCAGCCTTTGCTGCACAGCCATGGTTGGATCTGGATGGCGGTGTTTGTGGCTCTTCCTTCTTTTCTCCTGCTTAGTTTTTACAATGCTGGGAGTGGAACCTTGGCTTTCACACATGCAGGACAAGCACTCCACTGAGCTACACCCTACCTCTCGGTTTACTTGTTATTTTGAGGCAGGCTCTTACTAAGTTGACCGGGCTGGCCTTGAACTTTCAATTCTTCTGCCTTGGTGTCCTGCACAGCTGGGATGGCAGACCTATGTTATGAACCAGGCCACGGGCATTATTTCATACGTATCTTATGCCACCATAAGTCAGCTTGGCAGGAGCAGCCAGTGAATACAACCTCCCCAAACCAGACACCTACTTTGGGGCTTGGCCTGCCCATGACACTGGGCAACATGAGCTGTGTCAGCTCAGCCTGGGCCCTGGCCTAACTCCCAGGCCCCAGGTGAAGATTCCCAGGCAGCCTGGGAGGGCTGGGAGGCAGCCAAGGCCAGGACAGGGTCTCATGGGAGGGAGCAGCTGGAGTTGGGAACCCCACGCCGCTCCCCCCACCCCATGGTGGTCCTGCTAGTGGTGGGAGGATGCTGATCTTGACAGGCGGGGATATAGTCCCACCTGCTCTTCCCTCCATGAACATCCAAACCACACACAGGCTGAGACTATGCCAAGCCTCAGCACAGTGGAAGAGAGACACGGCTTTCCTTTCTTCCACACAGCAGAACCCTGCCCCGACCAAAACTGGACTCTGGATGCTGAATATACCAACACAGATGCCACCAGGATCCCTCATGAACAACTCAAGCTCGAGTCTGAAGGTCTGGAGGCTGCCCTATCCTAGGATCCCACCACACTACTCTTTCAAAGCACCTACCCTCTCTGGTCCCAGCAAGCAGCTTTGCACTAATGAGGCAGGAAACAAGCTAGACAGAGAACCCCCACCCCACTTCCTGAACCCTGGTGCAGCTTCCAGAGGGGAGGTGGAGTGCAGCCCACGTGTCGGCCTTTATCGCCCGCTCTCTCTGGCAGCAACTCCCTAGCACTCAGCGCCACTCTGTTTATTTGCTGACAGGTTCCAGCCTGGTCCCAGGATGTCTGGCCCCTCTGTGGGCAGGAATCTCATTCTCTAACTGATATCCCTCCACATCTCTCTGCAAAAACCTAGAGATGGCCAAGTAGAGAGGACAGGACAGGACCAGCAGTGTCCTTGCCCCGCTGTAGGCATGTGTATCACCAGCATAGATCTTTGTGGGTTTTTTTGGGGGGGAGGGCACTATTATTTGGTCAGCGTGGGTAAGATATCCAGGTTCTCTAAACTTAGTTTAGGGAAGTAACCCTTATGCAGCCCGGCCTGGCGTCCCTGCAAAAGCTGCAGAAAGTAAATGATGCAGGCTGGCCTTAGTGGGCAAACCAGCCTTGTCAGGACACACCTCCCAGAGTCACCACTAGGGGGCACTACCGGTATCTATGGGCAGAGGTCAGGATCTCTAATCTCCAGTGGGAGGGGATAAGGATGCTTGGTATCTGGCACCATCAACCTCTGCCTCAGCCTTGAGAATCCCAGATGGAAATCACAATGTGTATTCTCCAACCAGGAGACCGAAACCCAGGAAATGGAGGTGCCAGCCAGATCCCCTACCCAGGGTCTCCTAGAGAGCCCCTGGAGACCAGGGGACCCTGATGATAGCCATAACCTTGGAAGAACTTGGCTTTGTCACTTGGCATTGGACTTCTAGAAACTAAAGCGGAGGTAGGTTTGGGATCTGACCAGGTTCCCCCACATCTACAGCATCAGGACACTGTAAGGAAGAGATCTTAAGATATTTCAAGGAAGGAGAAGGGAGTGTGGAAACCTTCAGAGCTACAGAGAACTGTCAGCTGTCCCCAGCCCTGTTGTTTCTAGGGAGGCAGGAAAGCAGTAGTCACGCCGGTTTACACAGACTTCCTCCGCTGCTTTGAGGAGAGGGCAAAAAGGCATCTGAGCAAGCAATGAAGGTTCTCCCGAGATGAGACCGGAACATGCCAGGCACTGCATCTTCATCCCATCATGCCTCTCTGAGCTCCCTCCTCTCCTGGGTCAGGCTGGCTGCCATCATCTCTGACTGGCCTTGGGAGTGGAGGCCCAGGGAGAAAGAGACTTGCCCAAAGCTACCAGGCTCCCAGGCCCACCCTACCTTTGCTAAACGTTTCTGCTACCACCTTCCAGGCCCTAGAGGCCTGGTGCTACCTACCAGGTGCCCAGCAGCTCTCACCAGCTGGTGGGTGGAGAAGGGGAAGGCCTCATTGCTCAGGTCAGCATCAAGCACGTCCTGGAGAATGGCACGGCTGTGAACAAGAACAGAGTCTGTGAGTCACACAACCTCCGGTCTTCCCTGGTCAGCGGGAGGAAGACAACAAATGACACTTAATCTAAATAATCTGGTAGGTACAGGCCACAAGTGTCACCATGTGAGAAAGCCACCTTCCTGTGGCTTTTTTAAATCCAACCAACAAGCACCCTGGATCCCACCTGAGTGACCATGGTGGTCCCTGAGAGTAATTGGCAATGGTGCCTCTGTTTTATATAGGAGAGTCAAAGGTCAGTTGTGTTGAGTGGACAGGACCCAGCAGGGAGCACAGGACACTGTACTGCTACTCTACCTCCATTACTTCACTGTCACTGCCACCACCATCCCCCATTCCCTGAAGCCACAGTCGTTAGCACTGCCATAGCTAACCCTAATCCTAACCTTAACCCTAACCCTAACCCTCTAACCCTAACCCTAACCCTAACCCTCTAACCCTAACCCTAACCCTAACCCTAACCCTTAACCCTAACCCTAACCCTCTAACCCTAACCCTCTAACCCTAACCCTAACCCTAACCCTAACCCTAACAGTCATTAGCACTGCCACCACCGCAACCACCACCACCTGGTGCATCCCCCAACCAAACCCAAGAGTCCTGCCTGCAGTGAATCTCAGCCTCGCAGGTGTCACAGGAGGTAGAGAAATTAGAGTCCTAGCCTGGGGGACATGAGAACCCTGCCATACCTAGTGCTCATGGCTGGATACCCTTACAGCACTGGACACATCTTCTTCAAACTTTGTCACATCACAGTGGTTCATACTGTCATGTCCACTGCTTTTCTAAACCACAGCACGGTCCTTCCTCACATTTCCACTGCTACTCTGAGCTGTGCCGCTGAGGTTCTATTCTATTGTTCAGCACCAGCCTAGCCAGTCTCCCTCTCTCACCTCCCCACTCCGCTGCATCCCAGCTCAGGCTCTGCTGCTGCGAAACAGACAAAATCCTGCAGGCGGCCCATGCCCCAAGCTCACCTACCATGAAGCCCACCACCTCCTCCCAGGTCACCTCTGCTGAGTCCCTCCATACTCCTGCCCTGCTCCTTGTCATATTTGACCCTCTGTCACCCTTCAGCTCTTAACTCATCCAGCAGTCACCTCTTCTAGGCAGTGTCCCTAGATTCCCTCCACAGGGGTCCCTGTGTGACTTCAGAGGCATCTGCCACTTTTCTCTCCCTTTGCTGTGTCCAGCCCTCTAAGCCAGGAGTTCCACACCCACAGGACCCTACACCGCCCACTGCTTGATACACAATTATCTGGCGAGTGGTGCCAATTGCAAGCATCTGGGCTAGACACAGGCAGCTGAACCAGTACCCAAGGACTGGAGACACCCCCACTTGTACCCATCAGGGGTCCCAGAGGGCTGCAGCAAGTGCTCAGAAGTGCAGCCAGCCCGAATCCCCACCCCACAGAGCGGGGAGCTACCACCCACGCCCGCCTGAGGTGCTCAGCCGCTGCCTTCTGCCAAGATCCTTATGTAACCCCAGCCCCACGTGGTGTTAGCCCTAGAGGTTCAGCTCTGCTCTGCTGCCTCCAGACCTCCTAGAACCCAGGCTCCCACAGCCCCAGGGCAGCCACACAGCAGAGAGGTAGTCTGGCAGAATACAGAGCTGTGTTGTCTTCCTCATGAGGCATAGATACGGCCTCTAAAGTGGGGCTTGAAGGACTGTGACGAAGGCTGGATGTCAGCCCCAGAGGACAGCCACCCAGGTCCACCAAGGTTACAGTCCTTCATTGGAGGAGAACAGGTGGCTTGGGGAAAGGGTCCACCTGGAGTCCTAGGGGCAAGTCCCAGCACCTCCTAGGTCTTGGCTCTGGCTGCTAAATGGAGATTTAGATGACCCTCATAGAATCACAAAAACATGTATCTAGCACCTGGGGCCCATGCTGACAACTGTGACCATCCCACATAGCTCTGTGTGTCCCTAGCAGCTACAGGAGGCTTGTTTGAACTGAGAAATGCAGCTGACAGAGGGGTCAAGAGCTAGGCAAAGGCTCCGCAGCTGCTGTACTGACTGGCTCAGGGATAGCTCATTTCTAGAAAGTTCTTCTAGCAGTTCATATGGTACCTCCCATAATCCAGGTGCTGTGTTAAGTGCTCTCCACATAGCTTACTACCTAGGTCTGTTTGGGCTAGTGACATTACTACTCCTATGGGAAACAGGAGAACCTTCTGGAAGAGGTGAGAAAGAGGTTGGGGGATGGGGAGCTGCCAGCCTGAAGGCTGCCACCCAGCTGTCCCCTGGGGTTGTATCTTGATCCTTACTCCTTCCATTCCACCTCACCCATTGGCCTCCCTCACTCTAAAAATAGCCTGTTCCTGTCCAAGGTCACTATGCAATGAAGCTGCAGTGTCCTGCAGGCCACTCAGGACCTCTAGTGCAGCAGGTGGAACTCTACTCCTTCAGGTTGACATATGGGCTCCCCCGACGTAGGGGGAGTATTGGAAGTCATGCCCACAGCACCACTGGCCTCTGCAGCCAGATGCTAATCAAACCCTCTAAAAGCTGGAATAAATGGTTTCCTGTTCCCAGGAGTTGAGTGCTGTCCTCAGCACCTGCCCCTCCCTCTTCCTGGCCTCCCTGAAGGCTCTGCAAGGCTGAGTTTCACCTGGTCCCCTCCTGCTCTCAGAGCAATGGGCAGGATCTGGATGCAGCAAGAAGTGACTGGTTTGGTCAACCCCAAGGTGCCAGAAAATAGACACCAGAGCAGGGTCTAAGCACAGGGTCCCAGCAGGAGACCCAGGGAGGAAAAGATGTCACCAGACAACCAAGTTTGTCATGCTGATCCCCTGGGGGTCCCTACCCCCAAGAAGTGGTACCCTTCCTTTCCTGTCTCTCCCTTCTTCCACGTCCAATTTAAGACCAGGGACTCCACCAAGCACGGATGGGATGCATCTCTGGGCAGCACATGGCAGGCCCTGCTGGTCATCAAGGAACAGCGTCTAGTCCAGGTGCAGCTTCTCATGACGGTTTTGACTTGGTAACTAGCGTGTTGATAAGGATACGAGAACACCTGATGGGTCAAGAGGTTTCCCATGTCCTTCTGCCTTGCTTCCCAGAAACTGTGCGGCTCTGGCAAATGTCCCTATCTCTGTTCCATCAACAAGAAAAAAGCATTCAGGGCCACCTGGGGTGTTAGCTGTGTCACCCTGCTTGGACTGGGAGATTCGGAGGGAGAACCTCCAAGTGTTATCCCTGGAGCTCTGAATGTGGGCAGCATGGGCACCGGATAGAACACAAAAGGAAAGGGATAAGTCCTTGTCATATGATCTCCTCTCCCTCTTCTTTCCCCTTTGCTCTCTCTCTTCTCTCTCTTTCTTTCTCTCTCCTCTACCCTTCTCTCTCTCCCTTTGTATCTGTCCTCTGTCTCTGTCTCTGTCTCTGTCTCTGTCTCTGTCTCTGTCTCTGTCTCTGTCTCTGTCTCTGTCTCTGTCCACCTGCCCCTTGATCCTATGACTAAAAACAAGCCCTTCATCCCTTAGGTAACTGTTTTACAGATCTTCCATCACAGCAACAGAGCAGTTCCCCCTCTCCCTCCCCCAACCCGTCTCCTCCACAGGTCTCTGAGCAGCATCAGTGAGCTCAGTGGAGCAGCACCTGAGCAGTGGAGGCCAGGTCAGCTCCACAACTGGCTGGACTTAGTGGGTGGCTGTTCACATCGTTCGTTCTTCCTTCCTGTTTCCCCATCCTGCCCCACCCCCCAAGCTCTGCCAGAGTGGCCTTTCCAAGTGCACACCTGCCACGCATCCTTGTGCCTGAGACCCTCAGTAGCACCCAGGGGTCCTTACAGAATTCCTCCTGCATCCAAAACAAGGGTCTGTTATGAATTATAAGGTACTTGAATGGTGGATGGCCCTGTCTGACATACAGAGAGGCCCAGGCAGCCTCTCCTCAACTCTCTATTTACAAATGGGAATAGGTCCTCCCCTGGTCTGGCTCTGCGCACGTGTGGGGATGGAGATTCATGGCAGCCAGAGACTCCAAGGAGTCCTCACTGAACACAAGGCTATAGAGTCAAGCTTATTCTGGTACGGGGCTGGCCTAAATCTGATACTTCAAAAATTGTTCAGTCCAGAGTTGTCAGAGCACCCAATGTTCAGATGAATGGTTAATGCCCATGAGCTGGACTGGAAGGACTGTGGCCTAGGTGGACCCTGATAACCCAGGTATCAGGTCCCTATCCTCTCTCACCTGGCTGGGCCCTGGATACTGAGCATGCCCAGATCTTCGGAACTATCCATAAGCTGGCACCGGAACTCCTGGTCCTGTAGCACCGTGTTTATATGGGACCAGTTGTGTTGGGCCACAGCCCCACCCACGGCCAGGTAGTAGCAATCCCCTGGAGGAGAAGCAACAGGTTTAGAACAAGACCTTGGAACAGGGAACACAGTGAGGGACCCCAGCCTCTTCCTGAGGAAAGTGTGTAGCTTGCTTCTGGCAATCTCAAGGTCCTCTACCTGCTTCTCAGAAAAAGAGTTAAACTCTGGTGCCTTCAGGTCTGAGAGGGAGTGTCTACCCTGCCTCAACCACTAGGCAAAGTGGACTCAGACAAGGATTTTCCCTCCTGAGTCTCATGTCCTTATAGTTCCCATCATAACACACCCCCATACCCTTGGGTTCCCTGCCTCTGCCATTCTGAAGTTATCACCCAGAGTGTTAACAGAGCAATTCCCCCAGGCTTCAGAAAAAGGAGACAAGTTCAGAGAGGAAACATGTGCTGGGAATACGTGAAACCCATTGTCCCTATGGCCATGGACGTCTACAGAGCCACGCTGGCCCTGGGACTCTGCCCTTGGACACTAGCTCACTTCCATTCTGGAAAACACGGTCTCAGAGCTTAATGATCTTGGACACCTCTGTGGCCTTAGATCCAGTAGGCAAGCTCACCAACCTCCTGGTCCCATCTGGGATTAGGGGTTCATAGGATTGTCATTGGCGAGGGTGCTAGCACCTGTGGCAGTCAGGTTTCCCTGAACTTTTCATTGTGGTTACCACCTCGTGGACCTGGGCGGACGGAGCCTGGCACAGGGGAGGCAGGGTGGGAGGCTTCTATGTGCCCCCCCATCTTTCTGACTTCCTTCTTCACTGGCTTCTACAAGGTTCCTCTGTCACAATGCTGGCCCTGGAAGTCCCTGAGCCTTAGGTAGCAGGCATGTAACTGGAATCCCCTAATAGGGGATCCTGGGAGGAGGCAAAGCGCGGCAGGCACTGGAAGCAGTGTCTGGGAGGCAGAACGGCAATGTTTTACCCACTCTGCTCCTCATCCTCTTTAAGAGTCCCTTCCTGTTTGTTCTCCCAGCTTGGGTGCTAATTTCCTTGGAGGAAAAGGGGAAGCTGGGACTCACACTTGGTAGGTTCAGCCCCTGCCCCACTCACACACATAAAAAAAACTAGATAAACTGCAGCCTGGACGATGCAGCATCCCAAAAACGTCCACTGTCTGGCTGTGCCTCTGCCCTGCCCTGCGAGTACTGGCACCCGAGCTTCTTTCCTGTCTAGGGAAGGGATGGCTGACAGCAAAAGCCAAGAGCCTTGGTCTCTACCCAGGAGGTCCTGATGGAGGTTCTGAGGCCAGAATAACCTAGCCACCCTGCCTAAAAGCTTCGAGCTAGTGAGTCTCTTTCTTCCCTCAGGGTTTAGTTTAGAAAAGGAGCAGAAAATGTTTGGAGGGAGCTATGGAGCCTAGCACCCTCCTCCCTCCTGCAGGTCAGCCGTCGTTGTTTGCTAGGTACCTTGCCTCTTATTCCAGATCCATCCCAAAGGCCTCTGGGAAGCCCCTTTCACAGAAGAGCCCCTTAGCATCACTCATGCTCCCACAGCCCATGTGCACACCAAGTGGCCCCAGCCCCTGGGCATTATCCCTGGTCTGCTCAGCCTGGACTCACACCTCATGGTCCTTAGAACCACCCAGGCTTTCCCAGAGCCCTTGGAGTCCTCGCCCCTGCCTTTGTAGCCCCTCCCTGTGGGACTTGACTCTATTGAGCAGTGCTTTGATCCTTCCCAGTCCCCCCACCCCCCATTTGCTGATCCTTGCCCTCCATGGCCAGGTAGTGTCATCTCCTCCTGGAGCCCCTCCCACTCCTCACCCTGCAGAGCTCAGTAGTAGTCTGAGTCTATGACAACCAATCCCAAGCACTGTACCTGTCTCTCCATCCAGTCTCCTCTCAGCAGTGATACACCCCGAAGTCTCCTCTGAGCCATGGGTGGGCAGAGGCCTACTTCCTCAAGTCTGACACCTTTATTTTGGAGACGCCTCACAGGAACACACACATCCATGGAAGGATGCAGTCTTGGGAAACACATAGGCTCTGGCCAGCCTGTCCTACTGCAATATCTGTTCATCTTTCTGAGTTTCTCCTTTCTCCCTTGTACAATGGGCCTGGCCCCAGCACAGGGAGCCTTCAGGGACAAAATGCTACCAGAGCACCAGTCAGAGCCCACCGAAACCTCACTCCCTTCCTCCTTATAAGAAAGAGACACTGGGGAAGATAGGAGAGA